>JAULKM010147404.1:0-34092 GCA_032355605.1 Rubia tinctorum | reverse complement strand
GTCCAAAATTTTCCATTGCTCACCGTCTGTCGGATGTCTAATATTTTCATCACTTGGTATTTCCCACTCTGCATGCCACCTCGAGTTCTTTGCATCATTTGAATTTGTAAATAACCTCTTCAGTCTTGGAATTATAGGAAAATACCACATACACTTCAATGGGACCTTCTTCTTCCTCTTAGCGAAACAACCATCAACATCATTCTTCACACCCTTATACCTTGAACGTTTACACATAGGACATTCAAACACATCTTTAAGATCATTTTCATACAACACACAATCATTGAGACATGCGTGTATTTTATTATATTCCAAACCAAGAGGACACAATATTTTCTTCGCCTAAAAAAATTGGTACTCCATTCCCATCTGGCAATGTATCCTTTAAATTTTTATGAGTAAATTCCCACTTGTATCACTCCAACCAATTACAGCTTTTAAATTGAAAACTCCATCAAAAGGATATTATGGTATCCTTACTTTTACATCCCGGATATAATGGATTCTCTTTTTCCTCTAGGAAAGCACTCAGTATTTCAGGCTTCCCCTTAAAATTTCTTACAATGTCATCGAACATAGCATCAATGGTGCAATTGTTCCATCCATGTCGTCATACCCACCAACCTTACGTTGTTGCTCTACCTCCCCATGAAAGGTCCAAACAATGTAACCACTATCAAATCTGTTCTTCAGCAAGTGAAATCTAACAACCTTGCATTCATCCAACATTTCCCGACACAAGCAAAGTATCCTTTCTTCCCTACCGTGGGCATAATAAAGAAACGAATCCACAAAACCAATATATTCACCACTTCATATAGTTGCACTTGGACAATTAACCATTTTCGTTCTCCATGCAAAAAATCGATCCTCGATCTATTGTATCTAAATGTGATAATAAAAAATATATATAATTCAATATCAACACATTATAAAATAAACACAATCAATTTGCTATGACTACAAAGATAACCATGTTCTTGGGAGATATATATGTAGCATATACCAATATAAAGACAACCATGTTCACACACCCATAACATGATGAAAACTCTATTCAAACATAGAAATCATTAATAAATAGAACTAAACTCTCCCCTTGCATGCATTAATGGTTGCAACCACTACTATTTTAATGAAATTAACAAAAGTAAAGGAAAACTTACATTCATGGGTCTTCATGGCTTGGGATGAAGCTCACCTTCCGCAAAAACCCTCTATCAATAAAGAGAGAAAAGAGTTCGCAAATCAGATTTTATTTTTGTGATGTTAGTTGGGAGCATTTAATGTTAAATTTAGAACCAGTTTTTTTAATAGTGTAAAAAAACTGATGCCACTTTCAAAAAAATCAGATTCCGGCACCGTTTTTTTTAAAATAATGGTGCTAGGTTTAACACCGGTTTTTCTTAGCACCGGTTTCTTAAAAACCGGTGACACTTTAACACCAGTTTTCCCAATGTAGCACCTGTTTTCAAAGAACCGGTGCTAATTTAACACTGGATTTTGAAAAATCGGTGCTACATTTGAAAAAACTGGTGCAAATTAAGATGGGGCACTGGTGGTGCTAAAGAGGGGTCTCTGTGGTAGTGTGGGTTAGACGTATTGTAGGTTCATGAATACCGGTTGTGTGTGTGAATGAATGCTTGATTGAGAGTGCCATTCCAATTGTTATATCCCAATTTGATTGGATCATCGTGTAACAATATTTATGATAGGGAATGCATTACCTCTAATGGGGGTGTGGGGAGCCTGGTGTACCCCGATAGATTTTAGCATGATTATTTGTATTGATTAGGGTTATCGTGTAGCGACCATCATCATTTCAACCCAAGAGTCATCGTGAGATGCCGATTCCTTTACCTCTATAGGCCAAGTGAAAATGTCCATAATGGAGTGCACGGGATTTATTTCCTTACTCTCATACCTAATGGTCGCAACCCCAGCAAGGCGACTGCTTATGCACTTGGTCTTTTACATGGTGGCCGCGTTAGCATTGGGAGTGAGATTTACGGGGAATGTGGAGCATTGCTCGGATCCTTTGTCCTTTCATACACTTTCCCTAATTACTGAGGCTGTATTGATAGGTCAAAATGGGCTTAGGTACAATTGTGTGACAGACATTGGGATGTGCCGACTATCACTCACACTATGTGACATAGACATGAGATAGGTTTATATGTCTTATATGAAATAGAATCTAGGATCAAAGTTATTCACTGATCATGTTACGTAAATATCCTCAATGCTAGTTTAATATAGACTGATCTCTTGTTTTGCATGATTATTAATTATTACATAACCCCCTCCCAAAACCTATGTTTGTGGTACTAGTTATTCCCAATACACAATCAGAGTCACGTCTGATTGTGAGTTGTATTTAGGTAACTTTTGAATTTTGGCATCTCTGTGGACGACCCCGGACTTGCCACTAGCTACTCTCTACTAGGTTGTAATAAGCATAGGAGAAAAATATAAATCTATAATTTTGTTCTCTTAGTGCCCGCGGGTAATTTTTGGTCTCTTAGTGAATGTCGCATGCAATGGTTCGATAGAAAAAAAAAGTCCCAAAGACGCTATTGGAAATGGAAATGGTACACGGCAGTTTGGAACCCGGCCACGAGTGAAGATTTTGGAAGAAGTCGTTCATTCCCCCACGCTAAAAAAGCAAGTCCAAGATCTTGCTTCAATGATGAAGGAATTCATGAAGCGGAGGATGCAAAAAGTGAAAGTGTGCGGGATTTGGAGCTTATATCACCCTACCGACACATGTTCGCAAGTTGTGAATAGCTTTGAAGAGGTAAAGAATTTGGATTTTAGTGGTGGGAATAGATAGTTTGGCAGAGGTCGATAGCAAGGTTTCAAGGAAATCAAGGTGGAGATTGTCAAGACCCTTATGAAAACTCATTCAATCCTTGATATAGTGACCACCCAAATTTTTGGTGGAGCGATGACAACAAAGGGTACAATCGAGGAGGAGTTCCACCTCACCCCTACCCGATAAGAGACGGGTCTTCCAACACCAATGCCCCAAATTTATAAGTCGGATCAAGAGGAAATTATTAAGGAAATTACACAGTTGGCAAAGAAAAGTGATATGTTTGTTGAGTGCACAAGAAGGAAAATTAAGGAGCTAGGAACAAGATTTTTCTCTAGCATAAAAAACCTTTAAGTGCAAGTTGGTCAACTCGCCACCTCAGTGAGCTGGCTCGAGGCAAGATATTTTATCAAGCTACCATCCCAACCCAAAGTGAATCCACGAAATGTGAGTGCTCTTAAATTGAAAAGCGGGAAAGAGGTGCGGGAAGCTAAGAAGGAGGTTATGTAAGAAGATGACAAATTTGTGGATAACAACAACACAACTTTTGAAGAAAAGGAAGTATTATTTGAGAAGGAGCCCACACAAGAGCTCCCTACCACCTAGGCAAAGGTCAATCCTCCGTCACCGTTCCCTAGTGCTTTGAGGGGAAGGCCAAAGGTTGATTCCAACCAAGATCATATCCACCAAATCATGAATAAGGTCAAGGATAGTATTCCACTTCTAGATGCAAATTGAACAAATTCCATTGTATGCCAATTTTTAAAAAATTCTTGCACTAGGAGAAAGACTAACCTATTAGAAAACTAGGACAATTGAAAATAGAAGAAGTCACCACTTATCCCATAGAAATATTTCTAAGAAGTGTGACTACCCCAGCATGTTTTCAATCCTTATTTCTCAAGGTGGTAAGTTGATTAAAAATGCTATGGCCGAATTAGGAGCTTCCATAAATATTATCCCATATAGCCTATATGAAACTCTTTACATAGGTGAATTTAGGGACACTAGGGTGAGAGTCCAACTAGCTGGTCATTCCCAAGCAAGCCCTAGGGGGAAAGTTAGGGTTGTTATATTTATAGTGGGAAATCTTGTGTTTACGGCGGACTTTAATGTCCATGATGTAATGCAAGGAGGAGTTGGTTATGTGACAAAGGATTTTTTTGAGAATTATGGTTGATTTTTTAGTCTAAGATTGACTCTTGTGGTTGTGGTTAGGAGAAAATGGGTTGGATGAAAAAAGTGTTAAGGAAAACAAAGGTACGAGAGAGCATGGGTTGTGTAAGGCTCGTGTAAGAAGAACTGACACGAGGCCTTCACATGGAATGACTGTGCCAGTCAGAAAAGCGCAGCAGATGGGTAAAAGTGCAGAATTTTGGCAAAATTAAAACTTTGCCAAAATAAGGATCTTTGCCTCATTAATTCCGCGGATTTTTCTTCCCCAAATTAGTTAGTACCAGAGGTACTACAACAAGCATTAACACCTTCTCTGAACATGAATTCATTAAATCTTTTACTCCAAAAATTTCCATTTTTCCTCAAGCCATTACTACCTTCTTCTTTTTCTCTCTCCTAAACAACCCACTTGTGGGAGATCATTGATTCTCTAAATTAGAATTTAGAGTACCTTCTCCCATAAACATAGAGAATTTAACCCACTCCAATTACTTCAAAAACATTCACCCTCATTTTACATTAGGAGAAATTCAGATTTGGGAACTTTCTCTCAAGGGTGAGTACTCTTTTCTTGTTCCTGTGTAATCTTTATCTCCTAGCCTCCAAATTCATGTAATTGTTTGAACTTTGTGTTTACTTGTTTTCATTGGCATGATTGTGTTATATTTAGGGAGCTTGCAATTTTGAAAATTATTGAATTTTTTTGTGAGTATGTGGGTTATAAGTATGATGTTAGATTGAACTAAACGTTGGGAAATATTATTATCCTTCAGTTGAGATGACATGAGTTGCAATGTGTTGGGTGTTTAGGAAAGATGTTTCTTTCTAAGTGATCTTTGTGCTTGAGTTGTGTATATCTTGTCATTACCATTTCACTTGTGTTATGATAGAATGGGTCCTGATCCGTAGACCGGAAAAGGAACAACTTCCTGAGGTGATAAAAGGAAGTGTTTGGCTAAAGTTAGGAGATAAGAGCCAAAGAATCTTCGTACCTTATACTCCTTCCATTGTTGTTGTTGAGTTCATGGGATTGGCTAACATTTCTAGGAGTGTGGCCCAAAAGTGGAAGTATCTCAATATGCCAAGGACAATCTTGGAGACCAAGTTTGTGTGCAAAGAAACTTTGATGGCTCTATGCTTATTATATGCCCCCTCCTGGTGTCGTTAGTAAATAACCTTTTCACGGGAGATCTAATAAACCGAGAAGGGGATGTTTCAAGGGTAAAAGATAAAGATTTATATTTTTTCTCCTATTCCTACTACTATGCTACCTATGGGGTAGATAGTGGCAAGCCCGGGGTTATCCACATAGATGCTAGAAATCTAAATGTTAACTACAAATATCCATAATCGGGTCATCAATCCGATCATGTGTCAGGAATAGCTAATGTTTCAAAACATTTTATGGGCGGGTTTTTATCTAACAATTACAATCATGCAAGATCACAAGATAATAAACTATATAAACTAGCATTTATGAAGTATTTGTGTAACATGATCGGTGAAATCAAATTCAAGACATATGAACCTAGCCCAATACTTATGACACGTCGTGTGGTCGATGTTCAACACTTCCTCATACTTGTCACGTAGGGTGCACATGCAATTATTCCATCAACCCCGCCTTCGTAATTAGAGGAGTATAGCAACGTTGCACATTGTGTATGTCTAACTCTCCCCCGTGCTATTACGTCTCGGGCACTACACTACAAATTATTTATCTCTAGACCTATAGAGGAAAGGGAATAGGAATCTTATGAAAGGCTCTAAGTTTGTGTAACGCTACCTCTAGTTTGCCACTATCGCTATCTCTATCTACAACTCTTCGGGCTAATTCTCTGGCTAAGACTAGTGTATGGTGGATCGTAACGTTGACTCAGCAACCCACATGCACACACCCATATGGTCCCGGACTATCGTTAGCCCAAGGAAATCTAGGTTTCCTTCCCCTGGGGGATATCAATAAGTGCGCCAACATGAAATTAGACTACGGTGTGTTCCAATCTTAGTGTAACAATCATGCAATTGACAAAAATATGAAGAACAAGCCAACATAATGTTCATAAGCAATTAGGACAGGTAGATCTATAGAATCTCCCAAAACAAACACCAAATCATGGATACAAATACAAACCCGGAGTTAATTAACTACCCTTTAACCATTGAACCCAAATATTTCATTGGTTTCAATGCCCTTGGGCAAAAACAAGAGAAGAAAAGAAATTAAAGAGAAGAATGGAACTTTCTCTCTCTACCCTACTTTCCTAAAAATTAAACATGATCCTAAACTTAACCCTAGTAGTTATAAGTTCACATATATAGTAGTAGGGGATTTTGGCCTTCAAAAAGGCCCAAAATTGGGTTTAAAACCCTAGCAGTCGCAAACATTGTGGGTTGTGCAGCCAGGCGCGGTTGATGAGACGTAATTTTGATGAGACATAATTTTGAGTGTTCTATTTTTAAAAAACACTTAAGTTAAAAGGTAGATGGATACTGAATGTATAGTTCAATCTTGATATCTTGTAAAACTTTGATTTTTGGATGGTTCGGGAAGCCGATATATCTCCCCCACCACTGGTGGTTTAATTGTTTTTTAAAAAAAACTTTTTTTGTTGGTGGTTAGTTAGATTATTAGGTGTTTTATAAAATAGGGGTTTAGAATCATATTGTGTGGTTATTTGCCCTCATCTCCTTAGTTTGTAAGCATATGGTCTCTAACATGTTCTACCTTTATGATTTGGTCGATTCATATATGTTTTGTGAGTTATTTGAAGACTATCATGAAGAGGACCATTCGCACGGATGGTAGAATATTGAAGAAGGCCATTCACAAGAATGGCTGAAGAATGAAGGCCACTTACAAAGTGGTAGAAGATAAAGTGAAGAAGAAGAGCAAAGTAGAGGGTGAAGAATGATCTATGTTTTGAAGCACATTTCTGGAATAATACGAGAAGAACTCTAAGGGTGGTTCCATTGTATTTGTCTTCTCGATTACCATAAAATTGACTAAAAGAACTTCCAAAACGGATCAACGGTTCACCCGTAGGAAGCAAAACAAAACTGGAATGATTTCTGTCGCGACTCGCGAATTTGTGTCGTGACTCACGAACAAGAATTTATTGGAAGCTGATTTTTTGACACTGTAGCATTACGAGTCGCGAGGAAGGCATCACGAGTCACGAAAATTGCCCTGAAACTTTCTTTTTCCTCCCCTTTTGCTTGTACTATAAATATCACTTCATCCACTCATTCCTTAGCTTTCTTTGCCCGGCTTGGGGGCTCCAAAACCCTAGTTTTTACACTTCTTCAATTTATTCTTGTTTCTTTGTAGATTTTTGTTCTGTTGTGAGTTTTAATTATCTAGCCTAGTTTTGTACTTGGGAGCAATTGATTGAATCTTCCAAACCAATGTAGTAAGAACCTCTATTTCACTCTTCCTTGAAGCATTTGTTATTTAGTATTTATTGTGTTTTTAATGTGAATGTTTGCTTCATTTATGCTATGGGTTGTTTGAGAATATGGAATGTTTGTATGATTAAGTGTTAGGAGATTCGAGATGTGCACAATTTCTTAGCTCTTTAACATAAAAATCTAATAACATGGAATTAGAACTTCTTGTTGGGTAAATGATGTTAATCTTGATAGATGAGTATGTTAATGTGGTTTGTTATCATATTTGTCCTAGGGTAGTAATGAAAGGTTGAACCTTGAATGTTGATTGTTCTAGGTTCAGTCTAAATGAATGCTTTGTTTGGTTAAATGGCTAGACATTTGGTAGAATGCTTGTAGTTGTTATAAAATATATGGTTCTTCATGTATAATGCCATTGATGAAATATCTTTATGGTCGTTCAACATCTAAAGTGATTGTTAATGAGGTTTGCAAATGGTCGTTGAACGTCTTTGTGAATTACTACTAAGAAAAAATGAATGTTGATTTTCAAAATGGAAGTGACAGCATTCCCCATAGGTAATGAATGTGATAGGATGAGTGAATAGTTCTATGATCTCTAAGAGGTTTGGAAGTGGGAATCAATTGCCCCCAAGACTTTGTCATTTGTAGTTTTTACACTTTTTTCTTAGTTTTTTGCATGATTAACATAGTTACTTAACTTTGCTAGTTTCCTTGTCTTTACTTTCGTAACTTAGGAAAACCAACCCAAAACCCCCCCTCTTTACATGCTTACATATATGTATATATCTATAAATAGGCATTTATCCAACCTTATATGTGTAAACGCTTAGGAAAATATCTCTTCTCTGTGGACGACCCTGACTTGCCACTATCTACTTAATTGTATTTAGTAAGCATTTAGGGCTTAAAAATAGTATCTTTGAGAGGTATGACGACTACCTCCCAATATATATATATATATATATATATATCTAGTCTAGTCTAGTCTTTACCCTTATATGTGTTAACCCTTAGGAAAATCCCTCTTCTTCGTGGACAACCCCGACTTGTCATTATCTACTTAGTTGTAGCTAGGAAGCAATTAGGGCTTACAATTATATTTTTGAGAGGTACGGCGATGACCTCCCAGTTAAACAAAATATCAAAACACTGCACATAAATAAATACAAGGAGAAATTGTAAAACTAGAAGGGGGATACGAAATTAATATCCAAAATAGTACAGACAGTGTATACATACATCAGAGTATCGTTAAAAATTACAAATAAAACTGGTCTTAAAATTTATAATACTCAGCTTAACTAATGTTAGAACAAGAAGCAGTCGAATGCTGGACAACAAGAGCAGAATCCTCCTTCTTCATATGCTGAGCGGAAACCTCGTTGTTTATAGTGGCCTCGGGGTTAGAAAAAAGCTTAGGGTCACCAAAAGTAAATGGAAGATCTTCAAAATAATGAACTTCACACTTTTGCACCTCAGACACAGAAGGCAAAGAACGGAGATGAGCGAGGTGTGATAGCACAACATAAGGATGACCACCATCAGAAATACTACTAATGAAACCATCATTAAGCACAGTTTTATGTTGCTTCAATACTACCTTAGACTTAGCCAGTAGAGGCAATTTCTTAACCTTCAGAGTAGGGTTCAGCTCCCACAGTTGAATTAAAGCCTCGGATTAACCAACGTTGCAAGCGGAGCTAGAAACCTCCTCAAATAGATAGAAGAAAGACTTAATTATTCAAGCCGATAAATAAGGATTTGGGGGTACCTAGGTGAAGTAGGACTGTTAGTTTGCATCCTCCAGCTCAGAACAAAGCTTATTGGCTTCCTCCTTAGCAGCTTGGGCACAATCATTAGCAGTCTGTGCACACTTCTCGGTAGCTTTAAGAGATACCTTATAGCTGTAGAATTCTCCTCCCTATCTTGACATTTTTGAAGGAGCAAATCGTCTTCCTTTGAGAATTTTGCAACTCGCTCGCTAACAAGTTGAAGACTCTCACCAACCTAAGAAATATCATAAAAATGCACAAACAAATATAAAAGTAGATATCGCAATAAAATTTCAAAATTTTAATGAACATACCACATCCATTGTTTAATGGAGTAAAAGTCTAGACAGAGTAGGAGGAATAGTTCCTTCTATCATGAGGTTGTGGCACCATGGTGGAAGTTTAGGAAGAGACTGGCTAGTTCGCCCCTTCTTCACATGGGGATACTAGATAGTTGACGAGCCACCAGATCACTTATTTCTTCTCCTTCTTCTGGAGATATCAGTAGCATTGTCAATAGCTACCTCTCCCCCTTCGGGAACTTGAGTTTTAGTAGATATTAACTGAGAATTTGCTTCAGCAAGATTCTCCTAGAGGACATCATCAACAATAGCATCATTCATTTAGATGGGCGTGACTTTCGCCTCTTCATTTCCATCATATAAAAAGGATTTCTCAACAGGACGCTTAACTAAATCCATACCTTCAATCCAGTATACAAAATAACTCAGATGAACGTAGAAAATAATAGGACATCGTGAAAAATAAGAGATAAAAATAAGTATGAAAAGGGTAAATGACAACATAACGGAAAACAAACACCTTCGCTCTCAGAATCACCATGTTGAAGATACACTGAATGTTCGCTAAGTCTTAATACAACCTCAGAGTTAGCATTAAGAGAACTCTTGCCTTAGGAAGTTTGGATTTAGGAACATTATAGTTCCAAATTGGAATAGTCTTTCGCTCCCATTACCAAGTTTTAGGTAGAAAATATTGTTACGCCATACACCACAGTTACTAGGAATCCGTTGACAAACTCAACATTGGGAATGACGAGATAAAAGGTGAATTCATCAAACAAGTTTTTCACCTTGCAAAGCTGATAAAGGTTATAGAATAGGTCAATCGAAAAAGGGATTTGGGTTTGTTCACACACATGATAGAAAACTACAATGATCGAGATACCCTTAGGATGAAACTGAGATAAAGCGACTCGATAATGGGAGAGAAAATCTAGGATGTTCTGAGACAAAGGAAAAGAGAGTCCAAATTTAAGATAATCCTAATCCAAATAACAGGATATAAAGCCCAGAGGAGGAATGCAAACACTCTCTGAATTGTCAGGAGCTCTAAGCTCATATGAAGTTAAGAAAGGAAAAATTATTCTTTAAAATTTCCAAGTGGTAATCAGAAATAATGCTACTAACTGTAGAAGAACCGATGAGATATCGGAATCCCCCCCGGAGTTAACATCGTCAACTTAGACATCCTCTACGGAAGTTTCAGCAAATTTAGGGGTAGTCATTTAGGCAGAGATAACTCCTAAGATTCAAATGAAAGCTCTATCATTTACAGAAAGCTAAAGGTATATTTCGGTGAAAGATGAAAATGGGAAAACAAAATACATGCCGATTTTTTTTGGAGAACTTCAAGATTAAAATTGAGAAGCAAAATTACTAGAATAGATACACCGTGCAAATTCACAGTTATAAGAGTTGTTGTAGAAAAGGAGAGAAGATTAAGAACAGAGGAACTTACGAGATTGGCAGAGTACAATGATGAACTGGAGCAATAAAGAAGAGAAGAGGAAGATGAAAAATTCAGACATATGAAAGACCAATAAATTGCATATTTTAATTTAAGACAATGAAAAGCCAAAATGAGTTAAATCGGACAGAAAAGAAATGATGAATGTCTGACAAAAAGTAGGTTACCTTTTTCGAAATACGAAAAAGCGACTATGAGTAGGTGTAATACACTAAATGATGACGAAATTAAGTCACCAAACTCGATGCAATTATAAAAGATGAAAAGATAACGAAAGAAGAGGGAATCTCGAAACGGTACAATAAATAAAAAGGAGAAAATCTCAGCTACAAGATCGTAACAGCTAGAAGTCTACAAGAATTCTTATATTTTCAAAATTTGAATTCAAATTTGAAAAGATAAACAACTCAACATGGGTGCAAATACAACCAATAAGTACACAACACTTTGCGAGAATAGTTCAAGTGGCTGTGAAGACAAACATGTTATTACAGTTCAAAGAATAAACATAATAACAGTTCACGTACATCTTACAACCACATTTATCGCTTCATGTTTTACTGACTTAGTGGATTGAGGGAGGGAGGGGGAGGAGGGGTTATGGTGTATACCTTGTCCAAGAGCTATAGGCCACTGGCCTTCAGATTTAGTCCAATCTTCAACCGTGAATGAACAAAGATAAAGTACACAATGTTTAGCCCAATGTTCAAGTGAACCATAAACAGATAACGGAGGAACCATGTATAAGTGAATTCAACCATGAATCGAGAAAGATGGAATCATGATTATCACTTAGCAACTGACCGAAAGTGTAGTAACCAGGATACAATCCACGATCTTAAACCCTAGTAATGCGGAGCCACGACTACGATCGGCTATAAATACAAGGAGAGAAACACTGACACAAATAAGTGAAACAAAACTGAGAAATTCTAACTCTCTAAAGGAAAGTAATGACTTGATAGTCGGAGCTCTTTCCTCAGAATCACTTCCGGCATTTGTTTTTCAGTGTTAAGGTGTTGTATAGTGAATACCGGCTATTCAGCCCGATTGAGAATACCACAACACTGGATATCTTTGAACAAGGTGTCATTTCAGTTTGGTTCCTGAAACAAGTTACTCCCTCCGTCTCTTTGTAAGTGTCTTAATTATCTTATTTGGTGTCCCTTGTTTAGTGTCTTACTTCCTTTTTTGGCAAAAAAAATTTTTAATGTGAAAAATAATGATGAAATAATTTTTAGTCCACAAATCAACTATAAACTGTTTCAATGACTTTGAAAATATAACTTTTTTTGTGATGAGACAATTATAGAGAGACGGAGGGAGTAGATATCTTCATCGGCCCCACCTACTCCACATCTTAACAATTAAAGGTATTATGTTCATCAAAGAAATATCGTGAATGGAATATATGTTAGAGTAAAGTGTTAAAATAACCCAACCTTTTGATTGAAAACACCAATATAACCCTGCAATCTCAGAAAGTGTCAATCAAACCCGGGACTTGGCTAACATTTATTTGGCCAGGTTATGGTGAAAAGACAATTTTACCCTTGACTTTAAAAAATAAAAAGAAAACGGTGAAAACCCTCCCCGGGCGGCGGCGAGTTTACTTCCCCAGCTGAGTATGGCGGCAAAGGGTTTCTTCCTTGGTTTATTTCTCCCCCGTCGTATCTCACCAAACCAAAAATAAAACGAAAGCAAAGAACTCCGGTGAATTGGAACCAAACAATATCTTGGAAAGGAAACAAAACTTTACAAGTTATTAACTCAAAACCGGACTACGAGTCTGAATACACTACATAATGGTTCTTCCATTTAAAAAATTAATGACAAACACATCACTCCATCACTCCCCCAATTTGGCGGTATAAAAATGGAAAGAAACTGAAGAAACCATCACATCAATATTTTTAAAAAAACCAAAATCAACCCTTTTCTCAAAAATGCTGAATAACATTCCACCTTTTTCAAGCCATCTACAGGATATTAGGTTCGAGATAGACCTGACGTAAAGGTGATAGATAGAGATACGACTAGAGCAACAAAGATCTAATAGTTCTAGTGAGTAATGACGAAGTCGGGTGCTTCTAGTGTTGGGCAATCTGGCCGGAAGCCATGAAGGGGGCGCGGAGATATTAGATGGCTGTGCGGTGGAGTGCTTTGTGGAGATGCTGAGTAGGGAAGAGTTCGACTCGAAGTCGACTCGGGAGAGCTGCACTTGGGCAGAACTAGGCTTGTGAGAGTGAAGAAAAGGAAGAAAAGGGCTTGCGAGGGTGAAGAAAAGGAAGAAAATGGGGGGAAGAAAAAGAAAGAGGTTTCCGAAAATGGCGACTTAGCACGACTGAGTATGCTGAAGAAATAAATGGAGCTGCCACGTCACAAGATTTTAGGGGGTATTTTGTCATTTTAGTTTCTGGTCAAGCCTGAATTCATTTGGTCAATGCCGAAAATGGGGAGTATGGGTATATCGACACAATTCAATTAAAAGTTAGGGTTAGATTGACACATTTGATAATGAGTTAGGGTTAGATTGACATTTTCTCAGATTGCATGATTATATTGATACTTTCAGTGAAAAGTTAGGGTTAGAAATGTATTTTACCCTAGATGTTTAATTTAATTTTTGGATGATAGTATAAACGGGGTTGCTTCTTGCAGCCCCAGTTTTACTTCTTGCAGCCCCATTTTGAATGCAGAATGTCCAACTTACCCCCTTATTATTGTTTTATAATTTGGTCCCTGAAGTATTTTGAAATTAATCTGCCGGTCCCCTGCTTTTGGATTTAGAAAAGGGAGTTCATCTTCTCCCCTTTTATCCCTTCCAAATATCAAAATTTATCCTCTTCTCCTCTTCGCTGTGTCTCTCCTTTCATCCGCCTTTGCCACCGCTCCGCAGTTTTGTCCATTTCTTCGCCCGAGTTCGGACCACTCCTTTCGCCCCTGTTCTGTCCAATCTGAATTCGCGCCGCCACCGAGTCCTGGTCTGTTCTGAATTTGCGTCGCCTGTGTTCTGTTCCATTCTGTCCGAATTAAGAATCTTTGAAGTGCTTAATCTGGAGGTAATTGACTTTTGGAATGCTTGATTTGGTTATGTAATGCTTGATATATAGAGGGTTAGAGGGTTAGATTAATTTTATGTAATGCTTGATATGTAGAGGGTTAGATTAATTTTCTGGTTACAATGCCTAGATAGGGTTATCAATGTCTTTTTTTATTGGTTATTTTTAAAGGGTTATGAATTTATTTTTTATTTCCTGGTTTTATGTTCTCATTCATTAATTTTTTTCTTTGTTTCATGCAACCCAGTTTCCCAGGTGCTACACTTGTTTCTGGTGATGGCCGCTACTACTCAAAGGATGCAATCCAGGTGAACTTAAATTTTTTTCCAGAATTTGACTTGATTACTGGTGTTTATTGATATAACAGATGATAAAACAGAAAAAATAGATTTGTATCTCCTTTGATTTAGGCTTTTGACAGTGCATAATATAATGGTTTTACATGCAAACACTCCACTATCCAGTGATGAAATTTGAAGTCTGGCTGGAACTAATTATTTTTATTGGAGCTTCTTTTCCTACATTTTTATTTTGTTATCTACTTTTGTGTTAGATATGAGTTTGGATCTGATCTGTCTTGTATTTAAGCGAGTTTTTACACTGAGCCTCGATTATATGATCTAGTGTATTTTTTGGAGTTTTTAATATGGCGACGTTTTCAACTTTGAGCTTGCTTTATGTTAATACATTCAAATGTTCTGTAATTGAATTCCTCCCCAAAAAATTTAAACTGGCGTTGATGTGTTTTCTTACTCATTCCACCTTTTCTGTACTGGGTTTTAACACTTGATGCTTTGTTTTTAAAAAAAAAATCAAATCTCAACAAACACATTATAATATAAGTGATGGAGTTCATGCCTCACGCTAATAAGCATTGTGATATATGTACTTTGAAAAGGAAGATTTTATCTAGAGCATTATGTATGCACATCTTTTTTTCCTTTGCTGCCTTGCTATTTTTTCAGTTTGAAAAAAATGAAGGCATGTTTTTTTTAAGTTGCAGGGAACTCTCTTCCTAATTAACTTATTTTAAGTTGTATATTGTAGTGCATATTGTCTTTTATTCTAGAATATTCAGGATTACTTTTCAAATCTAGCCATTTCCTCACCACCTTAATTAAAAAAACATTCATCAGATTATGAGTTCCTTGAATAGGTCTAAAGTTTTTATGTTAAATGGTTTATTTTGAGCTCAATGATTTAGTTTTGTGATTGATGAAAACCTTTACATCTATGGAAGAATAGAGTTTACCACAGGTATTCCAATGGTTTTCGTGGATTTGCAGCATCATAGTGGTTTAGAAATGAGTTCGAGTTTGAGTTCAGATTCAAATTTCATCTCACTTGAGGAAGATATTGTAATCGACTTCATGGACACATGTTAATATCATCCCATTTCTCTTATTTGCTTTGCACTTTATGTGTTTTTTTCCCTTCAAGAATGTGCATTTCCTGTCTTTTTTTTTCTTGGTTTATATCTTCTTGGACTAATATAAGGTTTAGCCTTTTCTTATTAATAGAAGGTGCAGAATGAAACTTTAAATTTTACTTTTGCGTGTGTATGTTTGCACGGATTGAATATTTAGAGGATACTTAGGATTGAGTCGGTTAGTTTTCTTTGAAAATGAGATTACTTCTTTTTGACAGGCCTTCTATTTGTGTCATTTCCAGTATTATTTTTCATCTTATGTAAGCTGTTCCTCGGCCTTATCTACTCTACGCTATATTTGTTTCATGTTACAGAACCATGAGAACAAGAAAGAGATCTTCTGCGATAACAAGTTGAACACCATTATTTGAAGGCAAGGATTCAATGAGATTGCAAAGCTGTTGACAAAGCATTTCTTTTTAATACGCAAGCTTGAAATTGTTGAAGACCTGGTTTTTGTAGTGGATGTTTTAAATTTCTTCTTATTCTGGGAAGTAGAAATTGTGAATACAGGAGGATAACTCAGTTTAGTCCTTTTGTTCTTGCTTATTTGTAATGATATCAAGATGTGCAGGATTGAAGAGTTGATATAAAGTTGTGGATGTTTTTTGGATAAATTTTGGGTGATTATATGAATACATTCATTCACAATGGTATTTTCTTATTGCAAATGTATTTTTACAACGGGATTTGGAGGGAAAATATTGTTATAATGATGTAACGTAGTTGCAATTTTACAACGTCAAATGTCGTCGTAAAAACTCATTTACAACAAAAAAAATACATTGTAATAATGTATATTATCATTGTAATTGAGCATTTATAATGGGAATATTATCGACTGTAAATACTATTTTGTAGTTTCTATCAATTTCTTCCATTATCTCATGGTCATCAATCTACCTATTCAGAAAATTTCTGGATAAACATACCATGAAACTATTCATGCAAAAAATGGAAGCAAGCTAGTGCGTACGCCAAGGGGCCTGGACACAAAAATTAGTGTGTCCGCCAAGAGGCCCGAACATAAAAATAGTGCGTCCGCCAAGAGGCCCGGACACAAAAATATTGTGTCCGCCAAGAGGCCCGGACACAAAACTAGTGTGTCCGACAAGAGGCCCGAACACAAACATATTGTGCCCGCCAAGAGACCCGGACCAAAAATTGGTGTGTCCGCCAAGCGGCCCGGACACGAAATTGGTGCGTTCGCCAAGAGGCCCGGACACGAGATCGATTCGTCCGCCAAGAGGGTCAGACACACTAATATTGTGTCCGGCCTTCAGAGCGGACACACAGATCCCGTGTCCGACCACTTTTTCCTTCCGATTTTTTTAAAAAAAATCTGACATTTCCAAAAAAAAAATCTTACACATGAACATTAAATCAAAGAAATTTTGTTGTGATTTTAGTGTGGAAATTGGGTGGAGGTTGAAAGAATGAAAATAAAAATTGTTGGGGTCTTATTTGAAATTATGAAAAGAATGATTTGGGCTTAAATTTTATGATTAAAAACTTAAATGAGCATTTTAGTCATTTTACACAAATTTTGGGAGTGTGAAGTAAAAAGAGGATTGCAAATAGCAATCCTCTAGTATAAACCATTGCTTCAATAAAATTTTCTGCAACTGGGAACCCAAAATAATAATCAAGATGTTAAACTCAAATTTTGGATGATAGTATAAACCATTGCTTCAATAAAATTTTCTGCATTTGGGAACCCAAAATAATAAGCAACAAATCAACAACAAAGAGCCTCAGATTGTACCAAATAAGTTTTTTCCATGACATTAATCCTTATATCCATATTGCATTGCCCAAACACAGAGATCATAGACACTTGTACTGAAATTGCATATATGTAATACTAGAAAAAAGGCTGAAACATATGAACATCAAGCACAACCAATTTTAAAAACTAGTGACCAGAATCAATTTCAAAACCTAGGATGCCATTGTTCCATTACAAATATTTGAGAGGAATTCCATTACAAACATTTGAAAGGAATTCCATTACAAAACCAAGTGACACAAAATATAGGAATTCAACATAAATAATATGAAGAAAGCGCAATCAGACAAAACCCATGAACATTGGAAGCCATTATTAATTTTTTTAAGGAAAATTTGTATCAGTAATCAAATGAAATCAATCCAACAAATAAATCTTATATGAAATAGTATTTACCTCTTCAAACTTGGACTTGAGTCTTAAGAGTTAAGACTTGAGAGTTTTGAAACGTGACGAGCGATGTTGAAGACGGAACACGAAGAGTTGAAGAACAAGGTTCCATTCCATGGTTATTTAAGACTTGAGAGTATCAGTTGAAATTGAACGTGAAGAGTCAATATTAGAACTAAGGAAAGGTCTCTAATTTTTATTAATTGAATACAACTCTCTGACTTATAAAAAATTATAAATTAAATATAATATAGTTATATAGGTACAGTCTCTTAAAATTCGACGAGCCTACCGAGCAAGAATTAAGAAGCTTAAATTCGAGCTCGCTTAATAATTGAGTCAATTCGAGCTTGCTTAATAATTGAGTCAGTTCGAGCTCAGCTCATGTTCGTCTAGCTCGAGCTCGAGTCGAACTTCGGTTCCAGCTGTTTGTGAGATTTTCACGAACAATTTGGTTTGTTCGCACCCCTAGTTACAACAATTGTTATTAAAAAAAATCACCAGTTATTAATTCTTACCAACAATTACATATAGATGAAATCAAATAGAACTTATCCAAATTAAATTCAAGATAATCTTACTCAAATTAACTTCTTCTTTATAATGTTCACCTTTCCATTAATTTCCTTCTCCATTCCATAAGAACAAAAAAGACAAGGTAGGGTAGTATATTAGTGCAATTTAGAAATGGGTGAAAACTGAAAACATTGAAGAAAGAGAGAATGACATATTTGGTATAGGCAAAATAACAGGTTTCGTTCCTTTTTTTTAAAAAAAATTGTTCCTAAAGCGTTTCTACATTATTACAAAGTGTTTTCAATTTATTCCCACATACAATTATCCGGTTTAACTCAGTCAACATTGAGTCGACTTTTCTTATGATGGTAGTGTCATCATTGAGAAACAAGAAACATGGAAAGTAAGGACGATAGAAGAGACAGTGAGTATATTTGAACTGGTGGTGCTCGAAACATGGTCGACTAGACAGTGAGGAAAGAACTGGAAAAAGAGAAAATAAAAATTAATTAATTTAAAGTTAAAAGTTATTTATTTATAATTTTTTAAATGTCGATAACTGTTGATGGCTTTGTTAACTTAATTAAAAATATGTTATGTTTGATAAAAGAACCAATTAAGAACATTTAGTAATAATATGGGAACCTTTCAGGAACATGGTGTAAAAGAGGAATGAAACCTGTAATTTCGCCTAAAAGCGAGCACTTGAACTGTCATTTTCTCTTGGAAGAAAATCAAAATCAAAGAGAGCAGAGACAAAAGTCAGTCCCGGTTTCTCCAGCAACAACACTTCTTCCATATCTGGGAGGTGATTAGTGTCTCACTGGTAACGTTTTTTTCTCACTTAAAATAACTTTTAAGTTAATTCCAGTGATGTTTTAATCATTGCTTTTTTACTGTTAACTGAACACTTATCCAGTTATGAAGGTAAAACTCACGAACTATATGCAGCAAGCAAATGTGTAGATGAAAAAACCTCACCATTCTTCAAGGTAAATCACCTGAGGATTACTGGAATATAGGTTTTGTTGGGAGGGAATAACTCTAATACTACTTTGTTGGGAGGAAACTTTAAATGGTTGAAGGATGATTTAGAAAGTTTGGGTGAAAATGGAAAACTTGGAGGAATAGATTATTTTTAAAAGGAGAAAGCTTCTATTATTTTTGGCTTGATTAAAACTCTACTACATCACCCCTATTTATACTAGTGGCATCCCATAACCAATGGCTAAGATCTTGCCATCTCAACTCTAATCTAATGGCTACAATTATCTCTCTAAAATTCTCTCTACGACTCCATCACAATCTACATATTCTAGAGATGTTCTAGAACCTACTCTAGAATCTTCTATACTTCTCAATACTTTTTTGGAATTCTTCTAGATAATGGGCCACTAAGAAGCCATTTGGGCTAACCCAAAATTATGTTTACTTTTCAACAGGCCACTCACGCTCCTTCTTCCCAAAATGTTCTGAATAGCCATTGGTTTCCCCTGTGTAGCTTTGGGATTTCGTGAAGAACACGCTTCCCTCCAGCCACTTCAAGGAGTGGTTGTCACAATGCAAGAATCATAACAAAGAATTGGCTGGTCAGGGAGATCTGGAGTGTTAGCTGAGCGAAAGGAAGCGTGAAATGGGTAAGCTGCTAGAGGCTTGAAGGTCAAGCTTGAGGGAGAAGTGGTTGTTAAGAGTGTAAATGTGATGAGCCTTAGGGAGGAGCTTGAGAATGCAGACGTTGCCATTTATGGTCTGAAGGAGTAAAATCATCGTTTGGAGGATCAGCATGACTGGCTCTTCCCTCAGGTAAGTTTTTCATGGAGGTGAGACATGACTTCTTTGTGGTCTGAAGGAGTAAAATCGTCGTTTGGAGGATCAGCATGACTGGCTCTTCCCCCAGGTCAGTTTTTCATGGAGGTGAGACATGACTTCTTTGGGGACTACGCTCCAATCCGCTTTCGAATACCTTTGGTGTTTGAGGATATTTTCAAAGGCACTCATTTATTGACTGCCTATCTCTCCTTCCACGTGATGTGAATGTGTCACTATGATTGGAACTCTAATCCTCCGCCGGCTGTTCAAGCTATTCCTCCATTGGACCAGGTGACTCCTCCCCCTTTCCAGAAAGGTGAACCAAGAGGCTACTAGTGGAGACGACACGAATAGTGGTGCCTAAATGTTTCCTTTTATATTCTAACTTTTGATGATGTTCTTTGGAAGTCGTCCTGGTGAGGCAAAACATTTAGAAGTCCTCCTGGTGAGGAAAGACATTTGAAAGTCCTTTTAGTGAGGAAAGACTTTGTTTTGTAACAGTCCTCCTTTTGAGAGGCATAATTTTTTTAAATTTTTTTTGTCTTCGTTCCTTATTCCTAGCTTTTGAGTTCAATTATTAAGTCTATTTTTGGCTAGTCCTAAACCGTTGGCTTGTATAGGGATGATTTTAGCCCTTGCCTTGTCGTCGTTATCCACAGTCGAGCTTCGTGTTTCCTGATGGCGTACTTAGTCGATCCAGACTTGTTTTAAAGCCTTAACACATTTTTATTTGCTTTGAGCATTTTGCACCTGCTGGCACATAGATATTTCCCCTCATGGGTTAAGAATTTTGTCCTCGCTTTTAGAATAGGTCTTTAGATCCCAAATCGATATCCCTACACATTGCTTGCTCGTTGGATTGATTCTTTCACTCTCCCTGTTGGGTCAAGGGTTTGCAAGTCATTCACTTTCCCTGCTAGGTTGAGATTTTTTGCTTGCTCTTTGGAACAAGTATTTTACTCTCCATGTCGGGTCGAGATTTTTTTGCTTTATCTTTGGAACAAGTCTTTCTAGTTTTGTTCAAGTTTCAGACTCATCACTAGCGCTGGGCTTAATTTATTCTATCTTCTGCCAGGAACTTTTAAGAGTTTATGTTAGCGAGGAGGGGGAGAAAAGTTTGTGACCTAGCTTGAGTGTTTGCTTCAGTCATTTGATAATTATGATGTATGAAAAAATAAAACATCGTAAAATTATACGGGTCAAGCGGTGGGCATAGATTGCATTTAAAAACCACCCTTCCCTTTTCAGGTGATTTATGACTTAACCACTATCTATAAATGTACAATGCAAACCCATTCATGCATAGAAATTTAAAGAAAAAACAAAAATACCTCTACTCGAGACTACAGCTACACATGGTATTTGCACATGTTGTCCATGTGTCAGATTGTGGGTATTGGCTCCCCGCTCATGGTTGCAAGATCCTTTTCCTAGCACCTCGATGACCTTGTAACTTTCTCAAGTCGGATCTAACCTCTTTTGGCCTTACACTCTACCGGCCTCATTCTTTTACGTAACTAGGTCTTCAACCTTTAGTCTTCGAATGTGAACTCTGCTGTTGTAGTGTTGCTCGATCAGGGCCTTGTAGGTTGCTTCCCTTTGAGATGCTATTTCTGCCTTGTCATCTTTCTCCTCTAGACTTTCCCTTATGGATTGCTCATTTGCCTCTGTTTCAATTGGGTGGCTAACCCTACAGCTGGGTACATTTATTTTCAAAGGTATAACTGATTTAACTCCAAAACAAAAGCTTTAGGGTGACTCTTTAGTTGCTGACTTGGCGTGGTTCTATAGGTCCATAGGACGCTTTGTAGTTCTTCCTCCCATTCACTATTTGCTTTGTCTAGTTGCATTTTCAAACTATGCACAATGGCCCTGTTAGTGACTTCCGTCCACCCATTGACTTGTGGATGGGCTACTGAGGTGAAGCATTGTGAGATTTCCAAGCCGACGTACCAAGATTAGAATGGTTCTTCTGCGAACTGCTTGCCATTGTCACTGACTATGATTCTTGGAATCCCAAACTTGCACACTACGCTCCTCCAGGAGAAGTTAGTTATCCTTTTTCCAATAATTGTGGATAGCGCCTTGACTTCCACCCATTTGGTGAAGTAGTCTATGACTACCACTAGGAAACGCTTCTTGCCAACAGCTTCCAGGAAGGTACTCACTATGTCTATTCCCCACTTTGCGAATGGGCATGGAAAGTGTATGTTTTCCATATCTTCGCAAGGTTCCCTGGGTATGTTCGCCTGCTCTTTACATTTTTCGGCATCTGTACCAGGCTCAGTGCATTTTGCAGTATGGAGGGCCAGTAATAGCCGACTTTAGCGGCTCGCAGGTCAAGTTTTCTTCCTCCTTGATGACTCCTATAGTTTCCTTCATGTAGCTCTCGAAGTATGCTCTCTGCTTGTTTCGGGCCAACATACTTTAGCCAAGGGGTGGAGTATCCTTTCCTTTATAGGACGTTGTCCGTTACCACAAAGTTAATGGCTTTATGCTTCAATAGGCGCGCTTTCTGGGTATCTTCCGGTATAGTAGCTTCATCGAGGAACCTCAATATGGGTGTCATCCATGTGTCTGTCTCTTCTTCTATCAAGTTCACCATTAGTTCCTCTGTGGATCTTCTTTCTAGCATCTCTACTAGCACTGTTTTGGTAAGGTGGACATGTGCAGACGATGGCATCTTGCTAAAAATTTCTGCCCGAGTGTTCTTTGAATGGGGTACTTGGGACACTTAAAAGTGATTGAATTGTGGCGCAAAACTCTTGACTTTTTCTAATATGTATTTGATCCGTATTATGATTTGTAATTTGATGTTGCCGGATTTTGGTTTATTGAGGTTGCCTGAAAATTGAGGTTGCCGAATTTTGCTTTTTTGGTTTATTGAGGTTGCCTGAAATATGGGTTATGAACTATAGAAAGCAGAAGCGATCTCAGTTTTTCTTTCAGTATTTTTTTAAATTCTAAAAATAATATGACCGAGGTGGGTCCACCCTCGGTTTTAGTTTTGGTTGAACCGACAGCGGGAGCGACATTAATAGAGATTTTGGTTATGAACAACAGACAGCGGGTGTGACGTTGCATGCCGCTGTTGGTCATACTTTTTAAATCTCGGTTGCCACAATTTACCTTGGTTATTTACAGAAAAATAACCGAGGTAAAAATCTCTTCAATAGCAAAGGAAAAAAAGACTTTTTCTTGTAGTGACTTCGTTCTTCATTTTAGCATTTGTCCCAACTTTATTCCATTTCAAATTTATTTTTTCATTGTAGCTGCTTTTAAAATCTAAAGAAAATGGCATTAAGTATTTTTTTTCTTGGGGAAATCTCGTGGTTTGTCTATAAAGTTATGGATAGGTACTTTATTTTTAACTTAAAAAATGTATTTGTTTAATTTAAATATTATATTTTATAATTTAAAACATGTATAAGGTGTGTTTGAATGTGAAAATATGAAAAGTATTACACAAAAATTATAATATTTAACTTTAAAATACTTTATTTAAATTTAAAATTAAAATTTAAGCTTTTAATTTAAGAAATGCACTGTATGCGTGGAAAATATAGTGTATTGTCCATAAGGAACATAATTTAAATCACGGCCACAGGAATCTCCTCTTTTTTCATTTGTCTCAAAAGATTATTTTAAAATTTAGGTAAAATCTTGAGAAAAACAATATTTCCATAATCTTATGGAAAGACGAGTTTTAATTTGAATAATAAATGGTAAAAGTTCTTAGTAGTAATATTAACAATTTATTTTGCAACTTGTAGTAGTTATAAAGTTTATAATTCGATTCATGCAACCCGGAAATTTTATCTTCATTTCTTCTAATTTGCACTGTAAACCTTGGTCTTTTCTTGATTTTTGAAAAAACCGTCTTTCAAGAGACGAACTCAAAAATTTAATATGTGATGAATATGAAAAGTAAATAAATAAGATAAAGTAGTGTATATATATATACCTGGAACTCTACACTGCACTTTGTTAAGGTTAACCCGAATCCATAAGTTTTTAGGTTTCTCCATCCCATCACATATTTCTATTTTTTCATCAATTTTCTCAAGTATTTGATCATCATAACTTTAATTACGTGCACTGAGGGTAAATAAAATATTATTTTTAAAAATGTATATGTTGAATAGATTTTACAATATCTCTTAAGGCTGAATTCCCCTACGTTACCATGAATGCATTGCTCCAAATTTCCATAATCAACGTACTCATACAAAGAAAATTCACAATATACAATATTCTCTACAAACTTCCCCCACCGATGACTTATGAAGAAGTAGCTAGACAGCCAGTTCTCTGTCCTAAATAGTTAACCGTCAATAATCACACACTCCCTTCGTCCCTTTGTTTTTGTCTTACCACAAAAAATGTCTTTTTTTAAAATGTCATTAAAATAGCATAAAAATTGTTTGTGAACAAAAAATTATTTCATCTTTTTTTTCTACATTCAAAATTTTGACAAAAATGAAAATAAGACAATAATATAGGGACACCAAATAAGTCAGGTAAGACACAAATAGGAAGTACTAAAAGCCCATTCCCTAAGCATCACCCAATGAGAAGATTGAATCCTTGGCTTACATTATTTTGGACGAATTTTAGAAGCAATCGACATACTTTCACAAGGATAAAAATGTCAGCGGAATTTGCTGGGTTGGAAAAGAAACAGATGGGGTAGATAATTTGAACCCAAGCCAAAGTTGTGCCCAAACATAAAAAATCGCGGGAAAAAACTTCAAAGGGAGTACACATAAGATTAATGGAACAATATATCTCCATAAAATTGGAATATGAACCTAAGGAGTATGAAGTAGTAGTTATCAATATTCGGGCAGCGCGTTCCGAACCTAGACAAGAACCTATACAAAACAAACAGTTTTAGTCAAACATGTTCAATGAAACCAACCAGAAAGTTCTTGTACACACCTATAAAACTATGACAGACTGATATCTGCACTACCTAAACCTTTTTTTTGACATATATGCATGGAGATCACTTATGAACAAACAATAAATTTATAGAATTTGATTTTTTTTGTTTCCCTTGAGGTTACAAGCAAACAGAGTTTTAGATCACTGTTTTAGTGGACAAATGTCTTCAGTAATATGAACAAAAGAGCACCATTGGTTTTACTGCAATTTTTTATGTCTAAATATATATTGGATTGCTTTTGAGTTTACTGTAGCAGTACCAGAATGGATAAAGAAAATGGATTGAAGAAAATTCCGCAGCAAGCCGGCATAAACTGGTGCGGAAAGAGCTGCATTCAACTATGACATTGACACACATAAAAGAAATCATGTCAATTTCATGTAAATTCTAGTTGCAAGCGGGCTTGGTGACAAATTATAGTTGTTCAGCGGGAGAATATGAAAATTTTCCCTCAGCCAGGACCAATAAGAAAGAGCTAAGTTCCAATCCAAACGTAACAAACCTTTACACCAGAATGACTAAAATACAAACTCAACATCAAATATCAACCATCTAACATGTAGCTCTTGAAATTGGAAGTCACATATCCAAAAGAACAGTTAACTACACATATGGAGGCAAGAAGAACTCTGTAAATTAAGCAACAATATACACCGTCGAGTTGGATTATTTGTGCATATTTTTTATAGAAAAATACAGATTAATAGTTTTAGGGAACAATATGGGTAAAAAAAGTAAACTCTCAGTCCATATAGGACAAAGAAGAATTATCCTAGAGAGAAGAATTACTTTTCAGTTCAACAAATACCTATTCCGTTTCCCCAATCTTGAGGTGCATAATTGTTCTCTGAGACCCAATATTGAACACCTATAATGCAATTATGAAATTAAAAACAAAATACTAAACAAAAAATTAATTCCATAAGAAATGGGCAGATGATAAGAAACTAGGGAGGAAATAACAAGAATTGGTAAAAGCAAATGAATAAGCATAACCCGAAGATGGTGTAGCAACAAGCAAAAGTAGAGAAATTTTAGGATGCCTACGTCGCCAGAGCCTAAAGGCGGTAAGGAGAGGGGGACCAAAGTAGTAAATGTAGGCATTGGTGAAAGATAGGGAAAATAAGGGAAAGAAGAAATTTAGGTAAATAAATGGAGAATCCGGTAAAGAAGGGAAAGAAGAAATTTTGGTAAATAAATGGAGAATCTGGTGCTAATGCAGGCAAGTGGGGACAGGGAGGAACAAGGGAGGTGATACGTTGCAGTTGGATGCATGTAGGTGAGAATCAATTTGAAGAAAGTTAATGCAAAGGAAAGGAAAGGCTACCGTGGCATGAGGTTACATGGTTTGAAGGTATGACCAGTGGAAGCACGGAGGAGAAGGGATCTTGAAACGCAACTTTAACAGGTCACTGTACCTGAACCGAGAGTTTGTAAAATGATTCGCTCTTTTAAGTATAGTATAGATGTGTGTACGTAGTGAAGAAAAATTAATATAAAGACGGGGTTGAATTAGAATTCTAAAAAGATAAAAGGTTTTAGTTGCAATACTAAAAATTTATTATGCAAAATTCAGTAGTTATAAGTTTATGACCCGAACAATGCAACCCAAAATTTTTATCATGATTTTTTAAATTTACAGTTTAAACCTTGGTCTTTTCATAATTTATTAAAAGACCATCTTTCATGAGGTGAACTCTATTAAAATTAACTATATGTAGTTTTAATTATAATAGTTTACTGATATGTAAATTAAAGAAATATTACTTAAATTATATTATATTTGACATAAGACAAATGCTTGGAAAAGATCGTCTTTACATAGGTTTATGGAAAAACGGTGACTAATTAGAATTACAGAAAGTTTGGGATTAATTAGCAATTTTCTGGAAATTGAAAGTCACACGCGTTATATATAACCCTTTCCTTTTTTTCATTTAAATTTTATTTTAACCGCTGCCTTTTCATAATTCACTCCATAGTTCCTCTTCTCCGTCAAATTTCTCTTGTTTCTTTGCCTCTGATCTCGATTTTCTTCAAATTTTGTCGTTCATTTTACTAATTCGTCATTCAGTTTACTGATTCATCGTTCGTTTGTGTTTGTCACAACTAATATTCACCTTTTGATTTTGTTTGTCATTTGATTTTTTATTTTATCTTCCTCTTTTAGGGTTTTGGTTTCGGATCTGTTGTTACTTATGTGTTATTGCAGTGAAATGGGGAAGAAAAAGGATATATCCGTCAAAGGTGTTGGAACTGGTGAAAATGATGTTTATTTGTTGAATTTTTGTTGTTAATGTGTATTTTTGCCGTCAAATGTTGAATGCATGTGCTTTATTTTTCATTATAACCATTTTTAGTTTTATATCTGAATTTTTTTGGTTTATTTGAGAGGAATGGTGAAGAAGAGAAGAAATCTGTTGAATGTTCTTCTCATGTTGAAGCTGATATTTCTTTTTTGTTGAATTTGTGTTGTTAATTTGTAGTTTTCGGTGTCAAATGAGGATGCAGTGTTTTAGCTTGCAATATAACCATTTTATGATATATTTTTTGTGTGAGATGTTAGCATGTTTATTGTTTTCCCTAATTTAAGAGATTTATTTTTTGAAGATCTGATGTTTATTGTGAAAGGTTACAAGTTTATAGTGTAATATGTTGACATTAAGTGGTCGTTCTGTTAAATTGCCTTTTGTTTTGGTGTGTAATCTTTGTTTTTGTTTCCCCCCAATTTTTTGGTCAAATTCAGTGAGAGGTGTTGTGTTTGAGTTGAAATATTCTGTGTTTGGATCTAAATGTGTGATTTTTTTGTTATTGTTATTAATTTTTTGTGTATTGTACCACGGCGAGCTGGTATGTTGAAAGGTACAACCTTTGTTGGTAGTTGAGTGAGTTTGGTAAAGTTGTTTCTAGTAGTCAGGATCTGCACTTTGATATTTCTAATGTGATTTCAACATATGAAGAGATTGCAGGTCTTAAACTGAATGTGTAAGGTGTTTTTTTGTTTTTCTTTTATGTTATTTTGGTGGATTTGTAGTATAATTTGTTATTGTTTTATAGGCAGTTGGTGAGACATTTTCTTTGTTTCAAAAGTATATGAAAGTGGTTACATCTAAATTATTAGAAAGTTTGTCAAAATCACAAATGGTGGCCATTCAAGAAGAACCCGTCACTAATTTAAAGCAGCTGCCCGCCCAGTTCTCAAGATATCCTTGATAATCCAGCGACGTGGAAGCATATTGATGACCTTTTGAATGACTTTAAGAAGAAATTAGCTAGATCCATGCCTTGTTTCGACCTTCTTGTTCTTGATGAAATGTGATTTGAAAAGCTATGTAATAGTTTATGAATTTAAAATGACCAAAATTTGTTTGTTTTGGATGCAAGAAAATATTGTTTAGTTATTTTGATGTAAGCTGATTTTTAGTTATGCCAAGTTGGATTTTTAGGTTAAAACATTAATGGTTTATAGTGATACATGCTCACTATGAAATGCACATTTCAGAAGTTTATTTAAAATTCAAAGTTACTTGATTTTTCGTGTGCCAGGTTGGGTGTTTAGGTTAAAACATTGCATGTTTATAGTGATACACTTTCATCATTACATGCATAATTCAGATGTTGCATTCTGGATTTGCTGTTAGTTCATTTAAAAAAAAATATTGAAGTTAGCTGATTTTTTGTGTTTTAGGTTGGATGTTTATGTTAAAGCATTCCATGTTTATAGTGATATAGTTTAACCATAAAATGCATAGTTCAGACATGATGCATAATCTGTTGTAGATATTGCCAAGCCGTTCTTGTAAACTCGGGTTTGTGCTGCAAGTTATGGTGCATAACTTTATAAAGGTTGTCAACCAATTTGATTCGTATTTCAGCCTTACACCCCATTTTGGTTACATGAAATTCTGCTGCCTTTATCTTTCTCGAGGTAGAATATTTTGTCCATCATGGATCAGTATCAGTGGGGTTGATGTCGTTATTTTTTCTTGAGTTTTTCCTTTACATGAGCACACAAAGTACTTTTTAATAATGACTCCATGGTTGTTCTTTCGTTGCGTGGTATTTTTGTATCTGAATCCAAATTTGTTAGCATGCAGTTTATAAAGGTCCTCCAATTCTTGCGGCATTCTTGCTTATAGTCCATTGAAACATTCATTCACGTCAATTTTAACTAAATTTGGTAGATGTTCATATACTTCAGTAAGTTCATGTGAAACATTAGAGTTTTAAGTCGAAACATTAAATGTTTAATGTAAATCATACAGGTTATATGTTACTCATTCGTAATTTTAGTTAACTTTCTTTTTGTTTTTTCTTCTCTGATCTGTCACTTTTAAATATGTTCAATATTAACATTACAACTTTATATTGAAACATAGACATTAAATCATAAAACAATGAAATTTTAATGAAATTTGAAATGTTAAAATGTACTGAGATTTGATATTTCATGAATAAAAAAAATCTTCATATTCGATCAACATTAAGGTAGTACGTATGATTTAAAAGGTTCATTGTCAGTGTGAAACGTTCAAATTTTAAAGAATCTAATAGTGGATCGGAGGAAGAATAATTTGTCAGAGTTCATACCTTCCGAAGATATGATAGCACCAACAACAATCTGTTGTTCAATATCTTCTTCAATTCGTTCGGTTAAGATCATCTTAACAGTAAGATTCAATAAAATTAATAAAATGTTAGAATCATATTGCAAATCGAAACTAAAATCACGAACAAAATCATAATCAAATAGGCAAAAATATAATGCTCATCAGTATTTGATGAGTCATACAATTTCTCCCCCTCTTCCAAAATTTATTATTCTGCGATTTGACATAAGAATTAGTAACAATTTGTGACGTTTTTCGACAATCTATGACGCCGATGTGAACCGTGTGATTTTGGAGATTTGCAAACGGCAGAATTATAATCGCGATTTTGGAATTAGCTGCGATGAAGAATGGTAACTGTTGCGGATAGGGATTGGACAAAAAATGGAAAGCTGAGATTTTAGGTTATATAGGCGCGTGAAATAGCCCATATCTTCATGATCCGAATTTCAAACCGGATTTCCCTATTTAGACATGCGAATTCTCTTACCTGTTGAGTTAGAATTGCAATTCAGTCCTTGGTCATTCCATAACTTATGGAAAAATTATTTTTCAAGAGACGGATTCTTGACATAATGTATACCTTTTAATTTTATTAATAATTTCAATAATATATTTAAATATATTAATAATTAAATATACTCCCCCGTCCCAACAAAAACGAGACAATATCTTTTTCATCCATCCCAACAAAAATGACATATTTTTAAAACTATCTAAAATATCAAATAATATATTGTTAAATTCCCACAGTGTCTTCTTTAACTTTAACAACTTTCACACTGGGCTCACAACTTTCCCAAAATATGTTAACTTTTCCACAAATATTCTCTGCCACATCCGCTTGCATAAAAGAGCGAGTTAAAATAATGCACAATTTTTATTAGTACAGAGGTAGTATGTATTTTCAATCTCTAACGGCCAAAGAAGAAAATTAAATGGGAATATAAAATACGAGTACTTACTAAGAAGAATAAAAAATTAATTACAGAAATAAGAAAGAAAGGATACATGATCTCTTTTCTTGTAAGTCTTATTTTCTCTCACTAAACTGATTTTCTAGAGTGAGAGAATGAATGAACAGTAACCATTCAAGAGTAGCATCAGTTATCAACTTTATCATCATACCAGTGTCTTCTTTGATATATCCTTCTCAAAGTGGTAATGTATAAGGGTTCTAGTTTAACCAAACAAGTTATTTTGAGTTACTCAAAGGTTTCAAGTACAAAATTTAGGGGAAAATTCCGGGTCTTTCAAGTGGAGTTTAGTGGTCCTAAATCTGGAATGATAAGGGTTGTAGGGCTCGATTGTGTTAAGGAAAGGTGATCGACCTTTGCAGTTGGGTTTATCAATTTGGTTTGTGGAAATAGAAGATTTTATTGGGGTTTCAAAACTTTGTGAGAAAATCATTTTCCAACATGCGGCTAGAGTTATCAAACGGGTCGGGTCACCCGATGGATAACCACTATTCATTTACTATTTTCACATATTTGATAAGATTTATTAGATAGTGATCCATTGGGTTAATGAATGAATTTGGATTGCAATTATTGGATTGAGTTGAGTTGGATAACAGGTTACCCGTTAGATAATTTTGGGTTAGGTAACGGGTGACCCGTGAATAATTTTTTATCATAAGATAACAATTTTTTAAAAGTTGGGTTTAAATTTAGTAAATTTGATAAATTGATAAATGACTCGTTGGGTCAAAACAAAGTGACATGTTGGGCCAAAACTAAATGATCTATTGGATAGAAATCATTTAGTTGGGTTATAAACGAAGCGGGCTGTAAATCAGGAGTAGTGGTGTAAACGAACCAAACTATTCGCAAAATACTCACGAACGATTCGGTAAAAACTCCACTTGAATTTGATTTAATTGAGCTCGAGCCAAACTCTTATAGTATTCGAGCACGAGCTCACTAATATTGTTCGTAAAGATCGTCGAGACAATATAATATATATTTAATATATTTTTACTATATATAATATATTATAAAGTACGTAAAAATTAAAATATATTTAATCATGGTTTGAGTTAGAAATCAATCAAAATTAAATTAATTCAAATTTGAGTTCAAGCCAAAATTTTACCGGCTCGATTGAACTCGAGTCAAGCTCGAGCTTGAAACAAGCCGAGCTCACTTCCGGGGTTTTTCGAGTTTGGCTCGACTCATTTATATTTCTAATCTATTCGAGTTTGAACCGAATTAATTTCATTCAAACTCGAACTCAGCCCAAAATTTTACAAGTTTGATCGAAATGAGCCGAGATCGAAATTCAGGTATTTTAAAATAGTCGAACTCAAATTGCTAGTTGTTCGAATTTGGGCCGAGTTTAAGATATTTTAAAGCACCCGATCTCGAATTCGATTTGACCAAACTCGATCCAAGATTGAATGGTATTCCAAATGAGCCAATATAATATATGTATATATGACATATTTTTATTAAATATAATATATTATTATGTACGAAAACAAAATTTAAAAATATTTAATTATGGAACGAGTTTGAGTCCGAGTTCAAACACTAGTACGGGTAAAGATTTTACAGACTCGATCAAACTCGAGCCAAATTAGTTTCCTCAAACTAATATTTAAGAGATTCGATCGAATTCGAGCTCGAGATATTTTAAATGAGCCGAGTTGAAACTAAGGGTATTTCGATCTCGGCCCCTCTCAACAACTCGGGCCTGGAACGTGGCCCAATAATCCAGATTAAAAGTTCTAAATATGACTGACGTTGACTCATAACCCGTCTCTAGTAACTCAAGGTTGAAACCCAAATCGACTAATTCGAGGTAGAGAAAGAAGAATAGAGGAAGAAAATAATGAATGATAACTTATTGGGTGAATTACATAATGACCAATTGGATAATGACTTATTGGATAATATATTTTAACGCATTGGATCATATGAGTTATCCCACGGGTTATCTATTTAATGACCAACCCATTATGATCCAACCCATTATGACCCATTAATAAATGGGTAATGAGTTAATTGGATTTGGATAATGAATTTGTGCAATTCACCCATTTGACGAGCCTACAGGCGGCGCTGCAATTATACCCAAGGCTTTGTGGGTTCTCCAAAAAACATTCGTCGTTACTTTGAGTTTTGCAGGTGTTTTCTAAGAACAAAAAAGCACAAGTATTTAATTGTCCACAGTGGATTATTATTAATTAGAGCAGTATTGTAATTCACAGGAATCTAGGGTGGATCTCGCATTAATTAATTACAGGTTTATCATAGATCGGTTTTGGGGTCCTATGTTGGGAAGAAGGTCTTATAAACCTAGAAACGGAATACAAAGTGAGGATGATGAGGAAAAGAAATTAGATGAAGGAGGAGGGTGTAGAGTGTGGGATGAACAGTAATCATTGTCACACAACTCAAGACATCCCCATGCAAACTCTTGACATTTTTGCTTAAGGAAAGAAAAAAAAACTTGTTGTATTTCACTCACCTAAACAAAATGGTGAGACAAAAATGGCAAATTGTAACGGACAACTCCTCATTTTGAAAATTAATAAAACTTGGCCAGTTTGAGTCTATTAAATGGGAGCCAAAGAGACGAATAGAGCAAGGAAATGGGTATTCTCAAAACTTAAAAAACAGTTCAAAATCAGTTCCCCTGTTCTTCAAGAAAATTCTTTGGGATTCATTACTAGAAACAAGTTTAGGTGTTTTCATTCCAAAATGGTTGTTTTCAATGTCCTTTTTCCGGACTCTGACCCTGAGGGATCTTCGAAGGACATGCATGTGATGGATTATGCTTATGCATATCAAGGAAGTAGTTTTGATGATCCAGTTCATGCGGCTGATGCTGTTTTTGGAGTCGCGGGAAGAGTTGGTTGGCGCAGGGTAGAATGAGAATCACTCAGGACCATATGAAATTTCACAACCCAAACCTGCATTTTTGCCTGTTGGGTTACTGGATTGAAGGTCAAAAACTTCTCGAATCATAGATTCAATTAGTACTTCCAACAGAACTGGGGACCATAGCATGGATTGTGCATAGGCACTACAAATTTCTTTTTATTGATTTTGAGACTGAAGTGGAGATGCTGGGCATTCTCAACAATGACCCTTATACGGTGGATGGTGGTCTCTTGTGTCTTGGGCGATATGAAGAGGAATACCCCTTAGCCAGCATTCAAGTGACGAAGATACTCTTATGGATCAGATTGTACAATGTCATTACGGTCATATTGAATCAGATGGCAGGAAAGGATTTGATGGGTATGATCGGGGGATGTAGATCGGGTTTGTTGGGAATTGATTAAATCTCATTTAGCGGAATATCAATAACCATATTCAAGATCTCATGCATGTATTCAATATGAATCTATCTAAATGTTTAGATTACCTTTGTAGCGTGCGGAGAAACGTTCAATTACGGAGAAGAGAATCCCAGATATGATTCCTCTATACGTATCCACACAGCACGATCGGATCGCCTACACCGCCATCAGCTTAGAACGATGATCAGCAAGAAAAGACCCAGTCTTTCTTCTTCTCTTTACGGTGAGGTTTGTTTTCTGAGACTGTTTGGATAGGTTTCTGGTATCTACCGTCTAGAAC
>JAULKM010147367.1:0-17591 GCA_032355605.1 Rubia tinctorum | reverse complement strand
AGTAGCGCTGCAGAAGTGATGGCAAACGAGGGGGATATGATGAGCTTGTTAGACCCCAGATTGGATAAGCAGGGCGACGTGGAAGAGGTGTCAAGGCTATGCAAAGTGGCGTGCTGGTGTATTCAGGATGCTGAAACTCATAGGCCATCCATGGGTCAGGTGGTTCAGATCCTTGAACAAGTTTTGGATGTGAATGTTCCTCCCATTCCCGGAGCTCTGCGAACCTTAAAGGATAGCCAAGATCGCGTAGTTTTCTTCACCGAGTCATCCACAAACCACAGTGTATCAGAATGAACCAAATATTGACCAGATCCCAGCTGCATTATCTGAAGTTGTAGGACTTGTAGGAGGACGCTGATGCATATTTTCAACTCGCTGAATGTAATAGTCCTCCCAGTGAAATGTTTAAGCATAATAACCTTGGAATGGATTGTTTCCAATTTAGAAAGCTTTTTAAAAATAACTTATTTTCAGTTAATTCATGTACCAGTGAGCCCTTATTTCTTTCTTTTCTTCATATTTTCTCCTTGATTCCTCCAGTTGTGCTGCAACCCACATCTTTAGGAATCATAAGCCCCAAAGCCTAGATTGATTACCTGGTGGCTGGAGTTACTCCTCTCTGCCCACTGCCCAACTTGCGTCTGCGACACCGTCAATCCTGGAACATTGATCTGCAAGAACAAACACTGGGCAGGTTTCAAGGGGAAAATTCTCCGTTGCTTAAATTAGCAAGCGTGTATGAAGATGAGTATGAGACCGTGAATGAATAAAAGTAGGTTATACAGGTATAGTTATAAGGCGGAACTAGTGCAAAAATGGGGTGTCAACATCGGGAATGAAAATCAATATTCCCTTATATTTTTTTACTCAACTCCAATAGATTCCCTATTCTGCATAATCTGACATTTATTACACTATAGTTACTTTTTCATTTGAATATTAGAGATCATTTTAATCATTTCAAGATATGTATTATATGTATATAAAATTAAGTTAGTTTTTAAAAACAATCAATAACAAATTTGAAACTAAAATTTTGATGTTAATTAATTCGAACTAGTTTTCTTTTCGTATTCTTTTTATATACTCACTCGGTTTGAAATAAAAAGGTAACAACATCTAAAAAATTCAAAAAAATTATAAACTATAAACTAGGGGTGGCAAATGGCCGGATAAGTTAAATACGGGTTGGGCAAAAATGAATAATTAAAAATATAAGTATGATCTAATTTGACCCATTTTATGACGGATCAAAAATTGGGTCGGGTTAAAACCCTCTCAACTCGTGGGTTGAAAATTATTTAACTTACGGGTCGAAAATGGGTAAATCCGCGGATTTCAACCCATATATGAACCCATTTGAGTTTATTTACCAACTCATATGGGTAAACCCCTCGAGTTTCAACCCATATTGGAAAAATCCGCGGTCAACCCACAAACTCTACCCGCCCAACCCATATTTTTCAACTGCCCATTTGACCCACTACTGATTTAACCCATTACCCATTTTATCCATGTCAAACTGAGTACAATAGACAACCCGCTTGACCCACTGGTTGTCTGAATCCCAAGTGTTGATGAATCTGACGTAGCATTGACGATTGACAAATTCTTGGCATCGATCGGCGTTTTTGGGCATCGTTTACATCCGGTGTCGATCGACGAATTGGTCGTTTGTGAAGAAAGCTAATCTTTGAGAAATCAGTCAATGACGAGCATCGACGAAAGAGAAACCGTTTCCATCATTTTGGATTCAGTTCTCGTTGAGTTTCGTCGTTTTTGCACCGCCGGCCACAGAAAATTTCGACTTCTGTTTCGGAAAGATGACAAAGCAACCTGGGCTTGGATTGGGTCTCCACCGGCCCAACCTAATCTTTCTATTAAAAAAAATTAAATTATCAAACTAATATATTTAAGAAGTTTTTCCCTTGAAAAATGATTTTTCCCTTGAAAAATGATTTTTCCATAAGTTATAGAATAATTAACGTTTAAAGTACAAAATAGAAGAAATCATGATAAAAATTTTAGATTGCATTAATCGGGTAATAAACTTATAACTACTCCACGTTTCATAATAAATTTTTGATATTCAACTAAAATATTTTACCTTTTTATAGTACTAATTCAGCCGCAATTTTTCCCAAAACTTTACCTACATTAAAACATCAAACTAAAATATTTAAACCTAGAATAAATATAAATATTAAATTAAAGCAATACAAAATATTTAAATAAATTAAATTTTAAAACATCAAATAAAACACTATATATAAAAAAATTAAAATATTTAAACCCAAAATATAAACATTTAATTAAAATATTTAAACATCATGTAAAAATATTTAAAATAAACATCAAATTAGAATTATTAAACATAAAATTAGAATAATTAAATATCAAATAAAACACTAAAAATACACATTAAGATTTAAATAATAAAACCTCAAAAATAAATAATTAAAAATCAAATGAAAACATTAAAATCTTACGTCAAAATAGTTATACATCAAATAAAATACTAAAATACACATTAAATTATTATGGTTAAAAATTATATTAATACAATTAAAATATATTTAACTAAAATATTTAAATATCAAATAAAAATATGCAAATTTAAGAACATCAAAGTATGCACCAATATGTGACACTAATAGTAAAAAAAATAAACATAAGTAGTAAAATTTATAAATTGAATTCATATTTTTGAAACATGAAGGCATACATTGAACAAAATTATACATGAATTTAAAAATATCAAAGTGTGCACAAAAAAGTGACACTTGACATAATAGGGAAATATAAATCATCAATATTAAAACTCAAGAAACTAATTCCCAATGTTGAAATATCAAGAATACATTAAATATAAAATCTATTCTAAAATAAGAAACATCACTATTTATTTATTAAACGACATGTTGAAAAACTAACACATCAATCAAAAATAAGTTGCAAGGTAAAACTTTAAATTAAGATAGTAAAATATCCTAAACAAAAGTCAAAATAAGTAAAGGGTGGAAAATATTACATATAAACACAATATTTTACATTGCATGACATTATTTTAGTGAAAAGGAGACTTTTGATATAATATCACATGATTTAGTTGAAACATCAATAGTTGAAACTGAAATCGAAACATCAAACCCAACAATAAAAGGCGCACATTGTGTAGGAATGAGGAAAAAATTCGATCCACTAATTCTTTTACCCAAATTCTTGACCCGTGAGATTTTTATGACTCAGAATCATTAATTCTCAAATTATTTGTGCCTAACACCCTCAAAAATGGTAACTTCACGTCTGCACCTATCTCTCCTTATTCTCCCAATTTTCTAAAATTACATTTGGAATCTCACCTTTAATTAAATTTCATTGTATTGTACAGTAATCTTTTGTCTCACTATAAGACGGTCTCATACAATATTTTGACATATACTCCCTCCATCGCATACTAAGCATATGTGGCAGTATCCTTTGATACATAAAATCCACATTTGTAAGTTTTTTCATAAATGATATCATGAATAATGTCAAAAGATAGTAAATAATGTTAAATTTAGGGTTTTAGTGGGGACAAATTCGATTGAATGAATAACTATACATGAAATTTTTTACAAATATGAACTTATTTGTGGGACATAGTATAAAGAAAAGTAGGAAGTTTACTGTGGAACGTAATGACATTCTCAGTGAAAATACATATAGTGAAACATCATAAGTAATGATTTGACAAAGAAATGACTATTATATCCCTAATTAGTTACATTTTTTCAAGGAAGCTGATTAGTAATTTGATTTTTTTCATCAATGCTAGATCAGTATGATGTTTCACTAAGAGCAACTCCAACGGTCATTTAACTTTTCGTTCCACGCGCAAAAAGCTAAAATTATTTGCTATGGTACCCGCTATATATGGCGCGGTACTGTAGCAACACGGTAAGCTACTTTTTATTTTTATTTTTATTTCCGTTTTGTTTTTGCAATGAGTCCATCTCTTGAAAGATAGTATTTCTATAAACAATGGAAATACCAAGGTTTAAAGTGCAAATTAGAAGAAATGAAGATAAAAAATTTGGCTTGCATGAATCATGTTATAAACTTTATAACCACTTCATGTTGCATAATAAATTTTTAATTTTGCAACTAATACCTTTACCTTTTATTATTCTAATTAAAGCTCGTCTTTCCATAAACCTATGAAAAGACGGTGTTTCCCAAAATTTTGCCTTTTGCAATTTGTTTTCATTTGTTTTGATTTTAGGATTTCTTTGTTTTCTGGATTTATTTTTAATTTCCTTCCATTTTCTAATTTTTATATTTCACTTTCTTTTCTAAGATATTTGATTTCAATGAATTGTAATTTTTATTATTGTTTATTTGAAAAAAATATGCATTGATTATTTTGTTATTAAAAGAAATTGATTTTAAAATATTATTTATTCAAACTCGATGATCCATCGCTCAAATTGATTTACGTCTAATTTCATTAACAATATTATTTTAATAAAAAATTAAGATATTATTATTTGTGAAATCGTATTGAGAGAAATAAGTCTTGTACAAAATTAGTGTATGAATTTTCCACTAATCTATAAAATATACTTGAAAATTATATTTTAACAATAAAAAGCATATAAATTATAAAATATTATGTTAATGTAATCTCAATTTTGTTTTCTAAAATATGGTTTGTTTAAATTAGTTTCTTAAATATTATTATTATTAAAAAAAGGCACACAAATATTAATAATTTAAATTGAAATTATAATAAAAACACACAATACATATTAATAATAAAGTTCATACCACACTTACAATAAATCGGCAATAACATAAAAGAATTAGAATAGATAGGATTAAAAAATGAAACGAATACTATATTAAAAATTACATATAATATTTATGCTTCTCAATAATGATCCGGGAGACCTGTTCCCAATCCACCAATATCATAAAATAGATTTCCCATTCCGGGAGTTAGTGTAGATCTTTTTGCCATGATTTTTTTCCTGCTTCTGTTGGACATATGCGTACATTCTAGGATCACTAATGGTGCTCAAATCCCTTTCCATCATTTTATCATCACGAATTTGGCGCCTTTTATACATGTCTAACGTTTTTGTGCTTGACTTAACTCCATAAGAGTTAAAATGTGGTCTCTTTCTCTTGGGTCGTTGTTGAAATAGGATGATTTTTTTGCTTTATTTTCTTGCGGATTTTGCTTTCTTTCCTCTCATAGGGCGTGTTGATGTTGAACCACCAAAAATACCATTTGTATCCATATGGAGAGATTCTAACCCGAGATGAGATGACATTGGAGAACTAGAAAAAAGATTCTCATCTGACTGGGAATGGAAGTTATTGAAATTCGTTGGGTTTGTAAATCATCGTGATGTTCGTGACGATGGTGCGTCATCTTGAAATTTTGGAACATCTCTAAGAATATCTCATACATGTTCAAACTTAAAAATCATTTTTTTTATATTTTTCATCTAATTTCAACATCTCTTTTGCTCGATCCATCTAAAAAATAGTTAATGTTAGTAAGTACTAACATATAACCAGAAGTAAATAAAATAACATAGTAGTATTATAATTTAAACTTACAATGTCATTTTCGGAGGCATCACTTGGATTCATATTGTTAACTTGACGAACACATCCAGTTAGCTTTCGTACTGCCTTCTCCATGATCGGAAAGCATTAACTCAAGGATCTCTCAATACGATATTCACCGATCCCAATTTTTCCGTCATTGTAAATTTGTTGCACACGTAACCAAAAGGTATCAATACATTGTTTGTTTCCTATGATAGAATATTGTGATGCCTGCAACCACGAATAAGCCAACAACCTATCTTCTTCAAAATTGTTTTGTGCCTTTGGAAGATGGAGTGGGTTTGGAAGACAAGTTGAATGGGAGAAAAGGTTATTATATCAAACTAAAAATTGAGAGAATAGGTCGTAGTGAAAATCTCTTACAATGGAGTATATGCTATATATAAGGGATTTTTGGAAAACAAACATATGAGTTCTTGAAAAGCTAACATGGCATTGCATTATTTGGGATACATCCAAATGCATGTGTACATTACTCACATGGGATGCTTTTTAAAGTTGACTTGTGCACATTACTCACTTGGGAAACATCCAAATGCATCATTACTGACAAGTTGAATCATCAAATCAGGTAAAAATGAATCAGAATTGTATTATTCATGTACAACACCGTCACTTGGGATGCTCTAACCCCAATAAATTTTGAAAATTCGATGTGGGTAGGTGACTTGTCAAATCAAGTAAAAGTGGGACAAAATTGCATTATTCGTGTACACCACCATCACATGCGATGTCAGAGCACCAACAGTTTCAGAAAAGTATACCATATTGAGTGGTCTGTAAAGTCCAGAATTATTTAAGTTGACAATTTATGGAAATTATGCAAATATAGAATGTTGTGTTGTAACATCAATTATGATATTGCTTGTGACAAAAGGTAGCTCGATGTGAAATCTGAGAAGTATATATTTACTCCAGTTGGTTTTAATTACAGAATATATCAATTCCTATATTTACGAGATCGAATTAGATTTATGGAAGAAGATTGATACGGTATATTCGGTCATGGTGAATATATGGATGAAATATTTTAATTCCTTATTTTAAGGGATTAGGTTAAGGAATTCCTATCTCTAAGGGATTTGATTGTTATTAGAATATTTTATGGAGATAAAATTTCATGCGCACAAGATACTGAAGATGTGCGATCAAACTTATATATACTCAGAACATTTTGGATGAGCTACTTACGGATTAAAAGAGAAGAAATCTGCATTCAGATTCCATACTTTGAGAGTAGCCGAGAACTTTATTTGTGTTCCAACATGATCAATACATTATTGATCTAAGTTCAGAATCAGAAGCCTTAATTCCTCGGGAGGAGGAGATCCAGCGTCAAGGTGTTTCGAAGTTAGAGGGAGTCTGATCAAGGGGGATCGGTAGCAAGGGGAGCTTGCAAAATCCACACGTTGTAATTAGAAAAGATAAGTATAGTAGTATGATGTACTTTGTACTGTATCTTTCTGATTAGTAGATTTATTCTGACTGGGCCAGGCCCCGCAGATGTAGGTGGTTTTCACCGAACTGCGTAACCAAGTCTGTTTGTTCTTTCTTTACATGGTTTAATAGTTTATGTTGGAACACGATAGTAATTATTGAATTAATTAGGTAAAACCAAATTTCATGGTCAAAACATGTAATAATGGATGAAATTTGCATTATTCGTGTACAACACCATCACATTAGATGTTCTAACCCCAAAATTTTCTAAAAAGTTGTTGTAGGTGGCTTGTCAAATCAAGTAAAAGTGGGACAAAATTGGATTATTCGTGTACACCACCATCACATTCGATGCCGGATCACCAATAATTTTAGAAAAGTGTACCACATTGAGTGGTCAAATTATGTAAAAATGGATCAAAATTACATTATTCATGTACAACACCATCACATGGGATGCTCCAACCGCTGTAATTTCTGAAAAGTTGATGTAGGTGAGTTGTCAAATCAAGTAAAAGCGGGAAAATGACATTATTCATGTACACCACTATCACATGCTTTTGAAATTAATCATTTAATTTGGTACACCTTTTTGAAATTATTGGGGCTCCGACGTTGCATGTGATAGTGGTGTACATGAATAATGTACACCACTAATTACTTTCAAAAAGGTGTACCAAATTAAATGATTAATTTCAAAAAAGTGAACCACAAAATTTCCTATAAATAAGATAGTAGTGATTACATATGCCTCCACCTCTCCATCCATATTCTGAAACACTCTTATTACTTTATTATCTTCCCCTATACCTAATATTCTAACAATATGAACTTCAACTTTGGAGGTTCTTCAAACCAAATGTCTTTCTCAAATCCACTCTTTGATAACATGATGAAATCTATTTCCAATTTTGATTATTATGATTTTGAGGAAGCAATGTTACATGACATGATTGATAGCAACACCAATGATTCAACGGAGAATCGCCTCCAGCAAGAAAATCGATCAAGACACCATGGCTCAATCCCGGGTCACAAAACGATCAATCGAGATCACACGACGACAAATCAAGTTTTGGTCAATGATTGTTTCTCAAATACCCCCCTCTTTAAGAAGCTAACTTTTCGACGCCGTTATCGAATGAGCTCTAGTTTATTCAATTGCTGATGTGGTGTGAACGCATGACATCTAGTTTGAACAGCAAAGGGATGCATCAAACAAAGAAGGACCATCAACATTGCAGAAGATAACATCAGCATTTCATATGCTAGCATATGACACCCCAGTTGATTCACAAGATGATTATCAAAATTGGAGAGTCTACTGCTATTGAGTCTTTGAAGAGATTTTGTCAGGCTATCATTGAAATTTAATTCAGAAGTATATATACAACCACCAAATGCCAATGATGTTGCTAGACTATTCTATATTGGTGAGAAGTGAGGTTTTCTCGGTATGTTACGAAGTTTGGATTGCATGCACTGAAAGTGGGAAAATTGTCCAAAAGCTTGTTCTGGACAATTTTCTGGTCGTTGCCAATCTCCAACAATTATTCTTGAAGTAGTTGCTGATTATGATCTTTGGATCTAGCATGCATATTTCGGCCTTCCGGGGACAAACAATGACATCAATGTGTTGGAGTCTTCACATTTGTTTCAAATCTTGCACAAGTCCCATCTCCTGTAGCTCAGTATGTTATTGGAGGGCAACAATACACCCAGGGTTATTATCTAGCCGATGTTATATATCCAAAGTGGACGACTCTTGTGCAAACCATTCAGAAACCTCAGACCACAAAGCATAAACACTTTGCAAAGATGCAGGAAGTTTGCAGGAAAGATGTTGAGTGAGCATTTGACATTTTGCATTTTGTAGTAGTATTTTCAAATTCTTGCTGAGACATACCGATTTTGAAAAAAGAAATTGTTGCATCATATAATGACGACATGCATTTTAGTGCATAATATGGTCCTAGAGGATGAACATGATCTTTTACTCCAATCATGAGGCCATCTACCACAACCTCTCGAGTGCTATATTGCCTCCAGATATTGACGTTGAACTAATCACGGATGAAAACACTCGATTTCAAGAATTTTTTGCGCATCATAGAGAAATTAGAGACTCGGATACTCATTATCCCCTTCGCCATGCACTGATAGATCATTTGTGAGAGACATCGGGAAACAATGAAGAGTGATATTTGGAACAATTGTTGTTTGCATTTTTATTTTCTTGAAATGTTGTGTGGTTCTATTTTTCATTTTTTAATGATGTATTTGTTTATCATGTTTCGTTTAGAAATTTTATTTTATTTCTTGAAGTGTTATATCATTATTTATCAAGTGTAATTTTAAGTGTTTTACAAATGAAAAATATATATTTTTAATTAATTTTTTATGGATTAGAAAATTAAAATTTTGAACTAAAATATAATTGAGATAACTTTACGATGTAATAAAATATTTGAAAAGTTTAAAAAAGTAATTTTATATAGAAAAATAAAGGAATATTCTTTTAGAGGAAAATATATTATAAAAAATTGAAATAAATACACTGTAGTAACCGTAAAAAAACTATTGTAGCAACTAAAAGGTAGAGGAAACCATTGGACTTGCTCTAAAATATCATTACTCTTCGTATTATATATTATACATAGAGATAAAAAAAATGTGTTTAAACGTTCCGCGAATATTTATGCGAATATTTATGCATACAGAGTACAATACAAACAAAATTCTAATTATATAGGACGAAAGTTTAATATTTTTAAACTCAATAAAATAAAGAGAAACCTGCATTGTCTACGACATTGAATTGTCCACTCCATAACATGGAATAGTTTGTACAAGGTTTTTAGTCCCGAGCCAGTGGAATGGATAGAATGGTGGAATGATTTAGGCAGAACTTGGACGGGCTAGATATTAAACAATAACCGTCCTATTCAACCCGATAAGATGAATTAAAACATGACGTTGTTCAGAGATTCGCTGGACTTAATCAGCTAATAGAATAAATGAATTAGAATCAGGTTAAGAACGAAAATTTCTTTTGATTAGGTTTAGTATAAATCTTTTTATATATTTGAGTCTATCTTTTAGACCATTTGTACTCACTATATATGAATACACACAGCCACAATTATTTTGTGGATTCTACATTCTATCACAGAGTCTCACTAATGGAGAAAGCTCTATTAAAAACAGTGTTAGAAGGCGATTTCTGATTCGGAACTACTTTCTTGGACATTTTTTTCCCATTTCAAAGGTTGTTTGAAATCAATTGAAGGCAGTTCAGCCTTTAACGTTAATAGATTAACGGCGGTTCGACTTGTAAAACCTCTTTTAATTAGGGCCTGAAAGCACTACTGAACTCGAAAGTGTTATCTCAGATCACTCACTTATTTTAAAAGCGGTTCTAATTAATGGCCTCTTTTTGGCTTAGTGTGAAACCCTCCCTCCCTCGTTAGTATTCTCTAGCCGGCCCTCATTTATTTGCTCCAACAACAATCCATCTCCCTCCATGAAAACCTTCCGCCTCCACCTTTCACCATCACGTTGAGCTTGCCGCCATGGCTGAGCCTTCCTTCGTCGTGGCTGAGCCCTCCGCCACTGCGCCGCTTCCTCTTCTTTGGTTGTGAGATTTGTAGGTTTAGTATGTTTATTAGGTTGTCGTATTTATGTTTTTCTTCTTCTCTGGACATTCCGTTTCCAAATTTATGTTTTTCCTTTTAATAGGTTTAGCCCGTTTCCAGATTTGTGTTTTTCCAATATTAGTTTCTCAGATGTGTTTGGCTTGTTCAAACCTAGGTTTCTGATAGCTTTTTTTAGAGGCTAAGAAATAAGCTCTGAATTCGGAACCTATTTCGGACCCCAAACAAGGACGGTTTTTGAACCGCCTTTAATCAAAATCGATCAATGGCGGAGTTAGAGAAGACGGTTATAAAGTGCCTGGTTTGATAGGACCACCTTTAATCACCCCTTTCTCCACTAGCGGAATGATTTTATTCCCATCATTCCAACATATTTTGTTAAGTTCATCCAAACTATGGAATGATGATGATTAAATACTTGTTACTCTTAGTGATCATCGTATGCTAGCTTTCTAATGATACTAGATGATAATTAATTGTTTGTACCAAAAATATCACAAGAATTCAATTGTTAAATTACATTAATGCCATCATTGTAAAGACATTTTTCTTACACTAATACAAATTTATTATCATGTGAATTGATAATTATCTCTAGAATTATGTGCAAAACAAAAGAGTAGATAAGAGCATCCACAATGGTAGTGGACTTAAGGACCACTTCTTAAGTGCCACATCATGAATTTTGATAAAAACTATGTAAGAATAAACTACCAATAATGGTAGTGGACTTTAAGGAGCACTTCTAAGACACTTCTTTTAATTTTAAATTATAATCAATTAAAAATATAAAACAAGCCATGTGAAATTGCATTCATTAATTGGTTGTATTTACACAAAAAAAGAGGTACCAACTTCTTAAGTAAGGAGCAACTCCTTATTAAAGAGTTCTCCTTAAAACTCCACAATGAGACTTCTTAAATAAAGAGTGCTCCTTATTAAGAAAAGTGAGTTTAAGGAGCTACCACTGTGGATGCTCTAATTATCTCAAGAATTGAAATCTTGAACGGGCACTACAACACAAAAACCCTATAGGGATGCTAAAAAGTGTCTCAATAAGTATCTATTGAGACGCTTCCATTCATAGGACGCTTCTAAAAAGTCTCACAAGCGTCTCGTTATTGAGAGTCCATATAGATCATGTGTCGCTGTATTAAGAGACTATATAGACAAGATATAGGGTTGTTTATACGCATCCTATTATATTAGGTCGGTTTTTAATGTCCTAGTTACATATGTATTGAGACGTTTAATTTATAAGCGTCCTAGTATACATCCGTTAGGATACTAATAAATGTTAGTTTTGATATTGATCATGTTTGACCGTCAATAAGTCTAGCTACGTATAATATTTTTGAATAAAAAAATAATATTAAGAAACTAGATATTAAGATGAATCTGACAATATCTTACATGATATTTTTATTCTATATATAAGTTGAAATTTAGGGTCTAAGTTTACAAAATTTGAATTTGAAAAAGTAAATAAGCAAGTTTTAGTGGGGCAGAGGGAGTGTGCGTGTCTCTCTCTCTCTCTATATATATATTTTAATATGTGTCACACAACATTGAGATGTTTAATTTTATAAGCGTCCTAATACACATTTGTTTATACATTTTTTATAAAAGCATCTCTATATAAGTGTCCTAATAGGGGCAGATCTAGAAATTTTAATTTGGTGGTCACAATTTAATTTGGTACCTCTATTGTTGAAAATAGTGTAAGAATTTCAAAAACTTTAAAATTTGAGGGAATATAATGGGTTTCAATGGGTTTCAATAATAAAATAAACTAGGCCACTAATAAAAAATCACGTGTTAACTAACTAAATATATAGAGCAAATGATTTCGGTAATCCCTTAACTATCACGATCGTTCACCTTCGGCCCCTTAACTTTTTTGAACATTTTTGGACCATCAACTTACAATACAGCTAAATTGTGGCCATATCGTCAGATTAGACCGTTAAGATAGGTTTCCAGCATTAAGTTTAAGGGCAAAAGTGACATTTCTCGTATTTTTTCTTTATTTTTCTATTTTCATTTTTCCTCCCCCCCCTCTTCCCTTTCCCTTTCCCTTTCCCTTCCCCCATTCCGGCGCCCCACCTGAAATCGCCGCCCTCCACCCCCAGAAACAACCCACCGCTCTCCACCCCTAAAACCCGCCGCCCTTCACCTCTGAAACTCGTAGCCCTCCACCTCATATTTTACACAAACAAAACTATGATAAGAAGCGAGACCCGACCCATGAGGCAAGTGTCTCTTCCAAATCTAAAACAAAGTCATAAATAAGAGTGAGCTCCACCATTCACCCTCCGGAGCCACGTCGAAAGAGTGCACAACAGGGAAATGACGTCATCTTTCACCTCTGCATGGCTACCTATCTTCCTCATCCATGCTGCCTCTCTATTCCTTGCATTTTCTCTTTTCAACACCTTCGTTAGTGAAGAGCAAAAACAACCGAACAAGATCTCCAAAGCAACACCGGTGCAAGAAACCACATGTGACTACTCGGATGGGCGGTGGATTTACCATCCCGCCAATGAGAAATATCCGCGGTACGATCACATGTGTAAGGAGATATTCAAAGGATGAAACTGCATTTGCAGAAACAAATTCAACAGCGTTGATCTGCTAAAGTGGCAGTGGAAGCGCTATAGCAGCACATTCGTTGGTCGGGCCTTGCTTCTTCAGTGGCGGAGGGTGGCGGGTTTCAGTGGTGTAGGGCGGTTCCGATGGTGTAGGGTGGTTTCAGGTGGGGCAGCGAAATGGGTGAAGGAGGGGTGGTGGTGTGGGGGAAGAGGAAGAGAAGAGGGGTGGGGAGGAAAAATTAAAATAGAAAGAAGAATTAGGAAAATAGAAAAAGAAAGAAAAATATGGAAAATGACTATTTTATCCCTAAAAACTGATGCTTTGACAAGATTTAACAGTTTAACCTGGCGGATTTGCCACAATTCAACTGTTTTGTAAGTTGAGGTGTCAAAAGTGTTCTAAAAAAATAAGGTGAATGTGATTGATCGTGATAGTTACCGAAGTCTATGTCCTAATATATTTTTTGTTGTAGTGGCCGTCAACGGATACCATGATATCCAGACCGAACAATCAGAGTACCTGCAATTCTTTCGAACGAGACCACCTAGTGCATTTTCAACTAACCACATGTACAAGTCTCCCGACGTCCATATACCCACATTTAAACACCTAGATGGTTTACTATGAAGGTTATTTTTTACTGTCACTATTTAATACACGTCATTCTTTTTAGTGTGCCTTAATTTACACTTCGCACCTTATTTTGTCACAAGTTTTTATTTTTTCTCTTAATAAAAAATTTACCGAAATGTGACGCATTAGTATCACATTCCCTCGATTGAAAGATGATCTTTTCAAAGAGTACATCTCCTGCTAGACCATCTTACCTTAAGACCAGAGACTTACAATAATTTAAGGCAAAAGGCAAACCAAATTTGAGGGTCCTAGCGTAATTATTTTAATTTCGGTGCCAATAAAAAATATGTGAAAATTAGGAGAACTAACCTGCAAATTGCAAAAAAAGAAGGAAACCTAAGAAGAAAGCCACGTCAGATGAAAGCGCACAACGAAAAACACGCCTCCAAAGAATCTTCAGAGTTTCAACCGATATCAAACACTTTAATCCCTCACTCCAAAACCTTCGAAGATATAATCCTGAACATCTACGATCAGAATTGAGAAAAGCAATGAACAACATCAATCAACAAGGAATCAGGTTTGTCATTCAAAATTACACAATCAATTCTGTTTCTTGAACGCTCTACAATCAATTTAACTGACCTTCATTGATTTTGCAGATTGGAAGATCAATTCATGTGCGAAGAAGATGATAGCAAAACCGAAGATTCATCAACATGCCTTTTGAACATTGAATAACAAATTACTGTGGTGACCGACACAATCAATGAAATCGAACAAAATTCTGTAAAAGGTGAGTTTTAAAAACAAGAATCATCACATAAAACTTGATTCTATCTGCTTGAGAATTTTTTAGCTCCAATTGCTTCTGAATATTTTGATACCAACTGTTCTTTGAGCTCAAAAAACTTGCTAGTGTTTTAAAGTTAATAATTGATGCTATGTACAAGTATATATAGATAATTATGTAGATCTGTATCAAAGTGTGACTAGGATTAATTGTTATGTGATGTTAATGATATAGAGATTGATGTGTTAATGAAAGTATCTGATACTTGTGCATCTGATGTGAGTTCTAAGTGAATATTGGCTGCTAGAACTAGTCTGTCACGCTATAAACAGAATGAGTGATTTCCTTATGCTCAGTGATAAAAATATATGATCAATGATGGTATGGGTAACAAATATTGGAAATCTGATTCAGAAACTGAAATGCATATGCTGCTATGTGATGTTTCTATTTTATCGATTGATGTTTTAATAAAAATGTTTGATGCTTCCGCGCCTGGTTAAGAAACTAACCTGCATATACTGCTATGTGATGTTTCTATTATATGGATTGATGTTTTAATAAAAGTGTATGATGATTCTGCACATGAGTCAATTGTCCCTGAAACTGATAGAATTGATCTGTGACTTTATAAATAAACTGAGTGATCTGTAATTTAAATGACAGATCAGCTAGATGATTTTCCTAATCTGTTAGAGATAGATGCAATGGAGTGTTTACAAGGAGTGAGAGTAAGAACTTGGGAAGATCTTGAAAAATTGTATCGAGCACATGTAACTGCCCTTGAATTTTGTGTAAGGAAGTCAACAACAGGACAATCAAACCAAGGAGTAATTAGGGAAAAATATTTTACAAGCTCATGTGAAGGAAAATAGATATCAAGAACTATAAACACACCTACTCTACAACCAAACAGGAAGAGAAAAATAAAATCAAAGGAGTTTCCAGTGATTAGAACAGGATGCAAAGCTCAGATCATGATCAAACTAGTTGATGAAAAGTTCTATGAAATAAAGCACCACTTCATTGAGCATAACTATGAGTGCACAAGATCTGAATGACAGTACCTGCAGCGTAGTGAAAGAAGAATTGAAAATGAGAAAGCAAGAGAAATTGAAGCTATGGAAAAGGTAGGTCTCAAACCATCAGCAAGTTACAAGTATTTAGCATGCACTGCCCAAGGAGAAGAAAACGTAGGGCACACTATGAGAATATGAACAGGTACAGAATGGACACTATAGAAGGGGGGATGGTCAGAATATCATAGACGAGCTTTATCAGATTGCTACTGCCGAGGAAGTCTACTTTTTTAGAGTCAAGCTGGATGATGAAGGAAAACTAAGTGCACTCTTTTGGAGGGACTCGATGATGAAAGAAGATTACATGCTATATGGTGATGTTGTGATTTTTGACTCAACTTATAGGACAACCAAGTATAATATCATTTGTGCTCCAATTGTCTGGATAAAAATCACTGGAACAATGCAATGTTTGGGTGCGCTTTTATTAGAGACAAAAAGGCTGGAATTTTCGTATGGCTGTTGGAGGTATTCAAAAAATAAATGAAAGGAAAACAACCAGTGACTATATTCACTAACCAGGATTTGGCTAAGTCAAAGACAATTAAAGAGGTATTTCTATGCCATGTTAGAAGATTGATATTTCAAGTTCTGTGTTTCACCTTTTACATATTAGTGGTGATGTTTTAAATTTTCCATCAGTTGATATATTGGGTCTAACCTGATATATTATTCGGTTGATATTTCATTGAAACCTTTAAATTTCTAGGTTATTTTGTTGATGTTCTAAAATTTTTTAAAAAATTTCTTATCATTATGTGACTGGTGATGTCAATAATTTTATGTTCTAAACCATCAGCACAACCTAATTTAGGACACTTGAGAAACCATCATAGGCATATGTATAATTTCTCTTGGATTCAAAACTGCAACACATGACCATCCTACATTTAGGATAGATGTTCCATTAGAAGTATATGACCTTTTAAATAAACTGGTTGATGATGCATCTACTGCAATTGCTGTTTCGTAGGTATTCAAATACACTAAACACAGACTCTATTTCTGGCACCTGAAACAGAACGCAATTAGTCACTACGGTAAAGTAAAGAGTGATAAAGAATTTGGAATGACATTCTACCATTGTTTGAAAGGTTGTGCACACTACCACAAAATCCCCCTCTAGCACCGATTTTTCGGACCCTCTAACACCGGTTTTTGGGGTCCAAAAAACCGGTGCCTAAGTAGCTGGTGAAATATTTTCATCGGTTTTTGAAAAATCGGTGCTAGGTTTAGCACCATTTTTAGTTTGCACAGATATAAAATCGGTGCTAAAATGGCACCGGTTTTCATGTTAGCATCGATCCAAAAAACCGGCACTAAATTTAGCACCGATTTTTTGGGTAGCACCGGTTTTTGTAAAAACGGTGCTAAATTTAGCACCAATTTTCATATATTAGCACCGGTCTAAATAAAAGGTGATAAATTTGCACGGTTTTATATGGCACTGGTTTTATATGGCACCGATTTTATATGGAATTGGTTTTTAGAAAACCGGTATTAAAATTGTCACCAGTTTTTGATTTGGAATTGCGATTGGGTGCTGACAGCAGCTGCGCGCATCTGCTCTATTAGTTCCATTTGGCAAAAACAAATTTGGAATTGGGCGCTGACCGCAGCTGCTCTATTACTTTGGTTTCAGATAAATATAGTAGAATAGGGTGCTGACCGAAGCTGCGCGCAACTGCTATAATACTTCACTACAAACAGTAAAACAATCTAGCAACATATATATGGCCACATCTAAAAACATCATAAAACATTTCCACTAAATGTATTATACAAAATTAATAATCTATGAGACTAAACATAACTATCCCAAATATAACTATC
>JAULKM010147357.1:2981-17591 GCA_032355605.1 Rubia tinctorum | reverse complement strand
TCAAACCATTCAATGCAGCATCTCTAAGCTTCATTCTTGACCTTGTCATAGGACCAATCATGTTGCTTAGATGATCACGAACATAATCCTTGAATGTTTGATCTAGATGTGGAATGTCTTCATTTATGGTGGTAGTCGTACCCTGATCTCCATCAGGACCTAAGTGCAAAAAGTAAAAAAAGGGAATATTTATTAATAATTACACGCAATAACGTATTCGTAATCCTTTTCGATTACCCCTTCTTACTTCAAAGTAATCAACTCTAACTTACTTCAGAACATGTACTAGCGTTTTCCATCATTTTACCCAAAAAAATAATTTATTTTTTATTTCTATATTTATGCAAAAATAAAAAAAAATTGTGTATTTTGATGAGAAGGATAATTTTGTACCAAAATTGTAGGGCCATAGCTTAAATTTCCACAATTTATGGAAACACCAAGGTTTAAACTGCAAATTATAAGAAATTACGATAAAATTTTGACGGTCAACCCTTACTTGGCTTTAAATATATAAAGTTCTAATATAACCTTTGACTCCTTAAACTTTATAGTCAAATTTTGGATGATCTGAATTTGTGAAAAAGAAGATTTTTCCCTTGAATTAAAAAATCAAAATCAAAATCAAAAGATAAAAATATTTTTCAATTTTCCTACCCTTCCAATCTTTTTTGTAACCACTGTTTCCTTTATTTTTCTTTCCTGCGGAGGGTTTATTCATTCCCACCGAAGTCCCCTTTCTTTATTTATGCCGCATTCCCTTTTTTTCACCTTATTGCCGAATTGGTTTTTGATTCAATATCCAATTCCTCCTTCTTCTGAGCAGTGAACAATATCCCGACGGAGGTGATAAATTTCCGCCTTCGTACTCCCCATGGCCTTCAAATCCAGCGCCGGTGCCATGGTTTTGTAGGCGGACTTGGTGACTCAGCTTTCGACGGCTAAACTGGAGGTGGTTAATCTGAGTGAAAGTGACGGTGCTAGTTTTTCCAGCGGTGGTGCTAACTTGTTAATGTCGATCTTGGTCTGAAAGTTTCATGCTTTAAGAGATATGGTCGCTACTTGCTCTAAATTGGTATTCCAATTTCTCCATGTTAATATTAGTGCTAAAATTTGATGCTTTATGTGATGTGGTTGCTATAAATTGATGTTCCAATTGTGTAGTTTACCTCTAGGCTAGGATAAAGTCGTGTGAGATTAATTAGGTAGGTGCAGACTTTGTGATTTAACACAAAATGCCATGTTTGTTGATACTTTATCCAGCACATAGATTATTAGAATGATTCATTTAGAAGAAGTGAACATTTGAACTTTCCCTATTATGTAAACAAACTAATGACTTGAAAACATTTATTGCAACTATGAGAGTAGATATTCAATTGGTTGCCTTTATATTCAAAACAGGTTAAGATTTTACCAACACAGTAACATTGCTTGTATAGTTGTATATCTTGTATTCATATTTGCTTCTAAAATTAATTTTCAAGAGTCTTATGATATTAAAGTTTTAGTAGAGGGAGTGGGTTATGTGATACCAGAAACCAAGAGATATGTAGTGGCATAATATACAATTGATCAAAATTAATGTCCGCATTGCATTATGCTCAAAATTATATGGAACCTCATTCAAAGCATGGTTAACAAAGATTCTTTTCAGGAGAATAAGCATATTATTAATGATCATCTATAGTATAAAATATAGGTTACCATATCACAACATAAGGTTTAAAAGCGAAAGGTTTAAGATCGAAGTATATTTGTAAAAATCTTGGATCATTAGGATTTGTGGTATTCGAATCGAGAAGTAATGTGTACTTAGTTCTCTTTGCATATATTATATCCTAGTATCCCCTATCTATGACCAAATGTACTTAGTTCTCTTTGATTAAAAGGAGTACGCATGTTTCTTATTTACCGTGAGAGGTAACCTGCAAAGACTACTGAGTGATTTTCCTTCTAATAAATCTTTTCATTTTCATGCATTTTTTTTCTCTTTTGAGTCTCCGATGCAAATGGTATTTGTTCTCACTTGAGATTTTTTACTTTTTAGGCGTGCCATGCACCGAGCTAATGTGGATAAAAAAAAGGGAACTGTGACACGAGGCAAAAAAGAGATTTGCTGAAAAATGAAGATTGCTTTAACTCTTCTTCTTTTTCCTTCAAGGATAAGTTAGTTGTACCAACCTTCTCCCGTATCTCTTCAAGTTCTTTCTGATTTTGCTTCCAAACATTATCAATTTCTACCCTTATTTTGATGGAGAAGGTTAGATATTTTGTTTTATATACTTAATAATATTTGAGAGCATGGTGTTATCATGGACTTTCATCTGGTATATATCATTGTTGAAGATGATAAATTAAAAAGGAGTTTGGAGTCATAGCTAGCGATTTTTGGTGTAGAGGCGCAATAGAGAGAGAGAGAGAGAACTCCGACGTCGACAAGTTGGAAGAGTACTTCTCTTAGTAATCTGGCCAAAAAATAAAGGTATATGACCACGCAATATGAACATAGCAATTAGCATCATAAGCTATCTCTCTCGTTAATTATTTATTTAATTCTCAAACTTTTAAATTATACATTTATTTTTCTGCCTCTTAGATTCAAACCGGATGCATTGTATGTATTTGATTGGGGTTTTGCAGCAGAACATTATAAATTTTGTATTCTATCCTTTGGCATAGCTTAAATGAGATTTTTGGATTATTTAATTATCTAATTAGTATTGGAAATCGGTTGTTTTATTTGTGTTCAGTTTGCTTTAAGAACTAGATTTAGAATAGGATTTGGTAATTGAGTTCCTAATTGAGTTATTGTAAAGTTTAGTGTCAAAGAGAAATGATTTGTTTTTCCATATAGTTGAAGTATTTAACTGATTTACATAATTGCTGCTGAGTTTTTTGAGCTCAGTTATAATGATTGATCATTACTTAGTGTAACTTAAATGATTTAGAAAATTGATGTTGAGGTATGAGAGCTTGGTTATAAAAATTGATCATTGCGTAGTGTTCTCACGTTTGTGTATTCCTCTATGTTTCAAACAGTTCACCTGATCTTTTCAATAATGTGGAGCTTTATATGAATGGCCATGATCATTGCCTAGAACACACAAGTTATGTCAAAAGGTGCAACAAAACTTGGTTCCAAGTTTCTTGAATGGAAAGGAAATAATGAGGAGATATACTAAATATTTTTCCATTATGATGCAGCCCAGTACGGTTCTTAACTAGCGGAGCGGGATCCAAGGCTTGGAGGGGTGATGTTATGGATCAAAACACGACAAATTTTCCAGATGGTATGATATGGTACATTTGAGCATTTCTAAAGAACATAAATGTGTGAATTAGCCTTGTGTTTGATGTGTATAGGTCACATGATTTAATTACTAGTTTAATCTAAACTTATGTTCAGTCCCATAGATAGTTATTTTTTAGATAGTTATTTTTTGTCCCATAGATAATTAATTTTGTATCATGCATTTTGCGGAAATGTATTTTTATGTTGCTAGATGTGGCCAAATATATGTTGTTAGACAGTTTTACTGTTTGTAGTGAAGCATTAGAGCGGCTACGCGCAGATGCGGTCAGCGCCCGATTCCAGTGTTGTTTTCACTAAATCAAACTAATAGAACAGTTCTGCTCTACTGCGGTCAGCGCTCATTTCTAGTGTTTTTATTCCAAAATCAAACTAAAAGAGCAGTTGCGCGCAGTTGCGGTCAGCTCTCAATTCTAGTGTTGTTTTTCCCAAATCAGAGAAAGTGCGGGCAGTTTTGGTCAGTGCCTAATTCTAGTGTTGTTTTCCCAAAATCGAACTAATAGAGCAGCTGCGAGCAAATGCAATCGTAAATAAAAAAATCGGTTACAATTTTATCACCGATTTTTAAAAAACTGGTGAAAATTAAACACAAGTTCCGTTTTAGCAACGATTGTTTTTCGAACCGGTGCAAATAAAAAACAGGTTCCAATTTTAGCAAAAGTTTTTTAGACCGGTGCTAATATGAAAATGGGTGCTAATTTTGCACTGGTTTTAGAAAATCGATGCAAACCAAAAAAAATGGTGCTAAATTTAGCGCCGGTTTTTAAAAATCGGTGAAAACTTTTCACCCCATACGTGGACACTGATTTTCTGGACGCCCAAAAACCGATGCTATAGTTCCAAAAAAATTGCTGCTAGAGGGTAATTCCTTTTATACTGTTTGCGTAAATTCTTAAACGAGTGACCTAGTTAGGAGCAGCTAATTGGGGGGGTCTCGTTTTAAGAAATGAACGATATATTCCCTCCAATTCACTAATATAGACTCACTTGAATTTAGAAAAGGTAAAATTAGTGGCGAAGGATAAACTGAAAGAATAAAAAGTAAACATGAGAATTAAAACAATCTAGAATACCAAAAAGGTATGGAGCTTATATTGAAAAAATATCCCTAAAAAAAAAGTTAGTCGAACCGAGGAAGTACAAAGCCCATGCGGAGGTGGTATTGGTGCCCTTTGTTGGGAAAATTATTGGAATTTCCCTTTTGTGTGATCAAAATGAGTATCGAAAATAAAGAAAAATAGGACACTAAAATTTGGTAAATTGGAAAACCCAAATCGGGAAAAGTCATGGGACCGTGTAGTCCAAATCTTCCACTATAAAAGAATATAGTAGGGTTACAAATATCTCACCCAAGTAGGAGGAATTACAAGACAACTCACACAATGGTGGATACTCACTAACTAGAGATGATGAAGACTTCTCTCTAATTCCTCACTCTAAGAGTGGATCTCTCACTAGAAGGAATATAAGTGACTATGAAATGGAGTGGATGAGATTGAATGATGAACCCTTCTCCAACACCTCTATTTATAGGTGAACCAAAAATGCTCTAGAATTCTCTTCCATCTTCCCAAAAAATTATAGTAAATGCTTGGAGCTTTCTAGGAGGTAGTCTAGATTCTTACCCCTATAATCCTAAAAACATCTCTTCTTTTCCATTAATGGAGAGTTTTAGAATTAGGGAGGAAACCCAACACACTTCACCGGCATAAATTTCAAACTTGCTGTAAAGCAATTCTAACCGAAGAAGGGATGTTTGCCTCCAATAATGTCCACAATGCATATCTACAAAATCTCTAGTGATCAAATCAACTTTTATTTTCCTTCGTTAGCCTGTTTTGCAAACGCTTATATTTTGGATCGAGCTTAATTGAAATTGTGCCATCGTCCTTGATGATACGACGTCAAAATTTCGTTTTTTTGTGAGTGCTTGATGATACATGTATCCTCATGAAAATAAATCTGTCAAAAAGGAAAAGCAACAATCTCTCAATACTTGTTGCTATCTGTACAATTTCAATATGCACACTTTGACTTTCATCAGTTGAACTCAAAAATATTTAAGTTTTAATATATTTTTCCAAGGATAGTTAAAATTTGTAAGAAGTAGATATTTTGAAAATACAGCTTATTCCGTCCCATTCTACATTGCTTATTTAATTTTTTACGATTTTCAATGAGCGTGTTTAACTGTAAATATCTCTAGTTACTTATAATAATGACGCATAAAAAATTGATATTTTTAAATAGATGTTCAGATAAATATAACAAGATCTCACATGATATATTGATTATTTATATATCAATTTATATTTAGTGTCAAAGTTTATAAAGTTTGACTATCAAAAAGTCAATAAGCAATTTAAAGTGGGACAGGGGAAGTATTACTCAATAGTATTTATTCTTATATAGTAATTCAATTTTATGATCAAAACAATTATTTTTTAATTAAATGAATAATTAAATTTAAAATTGAAATGGGATAGAAGGAGTATAATTTTCCATTTGTTCAATTTGTTCTTTTTATGACCACTTCACTCTTTGATAATATTACTTGCTTATAGTCCATGTCTCTAAAGATAATATGATTGAAATAAATATTTTTATACTCTCTTAATATTGCTTTATACCCGCTTATATCACTATTAATTAATGTATCTTTAATATTTGAAGCCAATTTTTTATAAATGTTTCCAGTCTGAAAAATAATAACTGTCTTGGTGTAGGGTGTAAATACTATGCAAATTGAATCAAATCAATTTTCAAAAATATTTATTGATTAGGAATTTAATGATTAATTAAGTGAAGTGAGTATTTTTTTAAATAATTAATTTTCATTCATCATTGATAAAGTATACAAATGGTGGAGTTGTCCTTCATAAAGTCCTATCAAATGAACAAGTCTTTTGAAAATGAACCAGTTGATCTGGAATTGAATTTTCTTTTCTATGAATCAATTTGACTACAGGGTCATTTAAAACTAGCATGATGATTTTGTATCATTTGTAAGCATACTTTAATTGAATCTATATATCCTCTTTTTGTGACCGAAGACATGTAATGCTTATTGCGCATTGCTTTGGGCACACAAATTAAAGTTAATATTGTGCCATCGTCTTCATAATTAATTTCCTTACAATTATGTTTCTTTTTCTTTTCTTAGAAATACTTTCTTTTCCTCTATGGTTATGGTCGAAACTATATCATTTTCATTGATTTCTCTCTTTAACTGTATGTAGTTAATTCCTTGCATGCATTTAAAAAATCTTTTAAATTCTATAATGAAGGATGATATCTCAGTCTCGTTCGTGATAATGTTTCTCTTCTATGATTGAAAAAAATGATATTTCTCTTTTTCTATGATCAAGATGATTAATAATAATTTAAAAAAGGACATTGAAATTTGGTAATGCGGAAGGCCAAATCAGAAGAAAAAAAATATATTGTAGGACTATATAGTTCAACCCTTCTGCTATGTGCGATTATAGTAGGGTTACAAGTTGGATGGATTATAAGATCACTCACAATATGGTAAACCACTCATTCACTAGAGAGGATGAACACTTCTCTCTAACTGCTCAGCCTAAGAGTGGATTTCTCACATTAAAAGGAAGTGGAATTGCTTCGGATAGGATTATGTGGGAATGAATGATTAAGTCATCTCCAAAACCATGATTTATAGGTGAGCCATAATAGCTATAGTAAATGCTTGACGTATTCACGGAGGTAGTTTTGATTCTCCCTCCAATATCCTAGGAATATCTCCCACATCCTTTAATGAGAAGTTCTAGAACTACGGAGGAATTAATCCTAACAAATGACCCCCTTCCAATTAAATTGGAAGGAATCACCACACCGGTGCCTTTTCAAGTTCTAGTCACTTTCTTTCCAATACATCCCGAGTCCAATAATAACATTCATCAATATGTTTTGTTCGTTAATTGTAGGATAATTATGGGCTAAGTGGATGACACTCTAACTATCACAATAGAGAACATACTTCTCGTGCTTTAACAGCAATTCTAGTAGAAAGTTCTTCATTTATAGCATCTCCTTACAAGCCTCTAAGGCAGCAATGTACTCTGCTTCCACTGTAGAAAGAGCCGCACATTTTTGAAGTTTAGCTTCCAAGGCACCACTTTCCTGGAAATGTAGTTAGGTATCCCTAAGGTTATTTTCCAACATCCAAGTCTCCGGCCATATTTGCATCAGTATCCCTACAACACATATTGTTTTTTCCAAAGCGGGTTTGGTCGTTCCTCAGAGATATTGAAGTGTCTATTTCACTACTGCCCCAATGTTCATTTAGAACCGACTACATGTGAAATATTTAGCGTGTACATATCACAACGTACATAAGACAAGAAACAGCTGGCGAATATGGATCAAATGGTACACTAACAGGCTTAGTGATGTGAATCTCCTTACGAAGATTCACTTGCTCGTTTAACACAAATAACCACGAGTTCTAAGCACTAAATAAAAAACAAAATCTAACATTGTAAGAGCTTACAAGAAGGCGAGATAAAATTTGAATTTTATTAATAAAATGATGTATCAAAATTCAAAGACCAGCCCTGTATTTATAGAAATAGAGTTAGGCCAAAACAAAGAAGAATCCATTTAGAACTTGGTAAACTGTAACCGAATTTCTGTCTTATGGCATCCTGTTCAAGGTAAAACCATATAAATCTAAACATATCTTATCTAATTGAAACCCTAGACGAATTCATCCAAGATAAGCTTGAATGAATAATAATTTATCTTATCTAACCGTATTTGATCCTATAAGAACTAGATTAGTTAAAATCGAATATTACCCAATATAATATGACCTTATTTAGTCTAATCAGAATGAAATTCAATCTTCTAGAACATCATATGGAAGCCATGAATTCATCACCAAATGGGTGAACATGGTCGTGATTATCATGCGCCCAACTAAAATGAAACTAAACTACGGAAGGAGTAAATTGTTACTGAACCATCCCACTAAATGATGGTCCGGGTGATTCCTTTTATACACTTCACTAATCTAACTTTTCATGACCTCATTCTTTCGAAACAAGAGTAATATTAATCCAATATAACCACCTTGTAATCTTTGAATCTTCATCTTGGAATCTGTTTCACGAATGCATTAAAAACAATATCTCTAAGTTACTTCCTTACCCTAGTCATAGAACCTTCCAAATTAGTTAGAGGATCTCGAACATAACCTTTGAATGTTTGATAAAACTGTGGAATAACTTCATCCTTGAATTTAGATTCGATACTCGTATCATTACCTTTGTGGTCAAAGTTTTTCATTCCTGAAATTGGACCATCCTTAAAAGTAAATGGATGAAAATCAACAACATTGAAAATAGCTGATCTGCACTCCGTCGGGTCGCTAATAAATCAACAACTTCTTCACTGGAAAGAAACAGCTAACCCGCGGAGGGCATTGGAATCAAAGATAGACATTTATATGTTTCTCCTATTCTTACTACTAATTTACCAAAAAGATGGACAACACCAACTTCGGGGTTATCCACAGAGATGCTATGACTTTAAAAGTTAACTATGGAAAACTGCAATTGGGTTGTCAATCCGATCATATGTCGGGAATAGCTAATGTCATTAAACGAGGTTTTGGGGGGGGTAGTTAACAACTATAATCATGCAAAGACCAGAGGATAAAATAATATAAAACTAGCACTTGAGGATATTTGAGTTACATTTCCGGTAGTATATTTTTATCCTAGACTCAATCAAGTACAAGACGTATAAATCTATCCTAATGATTATGTCACATAGTGTGATCGGTGGTCCACACACCCCTCTATCTTTCACGTAAGGGTGCTCTCATTTTATTACGCCGATACATTCTCCGTAATTATGGAAGTGCAACAACGGTCCTGTCATGTCTAGTTCTATTGATTCCCTTAGAATTCTACTATGAATGCTTCTCCCTAGGCCTATAGAGGCTAGGAGATTGGCATATTATGTTTACTCTAGGGTGGCAACGACAAGAGTAGAAGTACGCCAACACTAGTTGCTGCTAAACTATCTTTATCCATAACCTATCGGGCTACAGTCCAGCTCAGTGGCGTCTGGTCATTTAAAGGGTGACTCGTAACCCAGGTTCATATGGTCACACGGTTAACGAACCCTCGCTTCCCTCATTCTCTAGCGGCACTTTGCAAGGGGATATCAATAAATACGCCAACATGAAAGTATACTAAGGTGTATGCCAACATAGTGTATCAATCATGAAATTAACAAGAAATAAAGCATAATTCAATATAATAATCACAAGATTTAAAGGATAGGAAGAATTAAGAATCTCACAAAATAACTACCAAGTCATGAATACAAATATGAATCCCCGAGCTAAATCACTACTCCCTAAGCATTGAACCCAAATATTTCATTGGATTCAATTTCTTTGGAAAATTAAAGAGAAAATGAACCATAGAGAGAAGGGTTAGTCCTTTTATCTCTCCACCTACTATTGGAAAATTTTGGGCAATAAAACTAAGACTAGCCAAAACTTAGACCCTAGTATGCATAAACTCCTACATAGAGTAGTAGAAATTTAGGCCTTGAAAAAGACCCTAAAAGGGCAATTAAACCGTGCTACAGCACAAGGTCCATACTCCCCAGCTTGGCACGACCCGTGTAATTCAGCATGGGCTGCTGACTGGGCATCAGTCTCGGCCATAATGAGTGCGCGGTCGTGCCATTCTCCACGACCCTCTAGCTAGGAGATGCTTTCTGATGAGTTGAACGGCACGGGTTGTGTAACTCGTCATGAGCCACCAGTTGGAAGCTTGATTTCCACTTTTGAGCGGTGCAATTTAAAGCTAGATCTAGATATTCTTGTAAGGACATAACATCCATTTATAGTATATATTAAAGGAGGTCATTATGCCACAAGATGTTCACACATCATTTTTGCCACATGGCATTTACACATAATACCACATCACTTTCTAATTGTTTTTGAAAATGTAGTATTTTATAAAGTCAATCCCGAATTTACAATGCACATTTCTTCCCCCATTTTCAATGTTCTTTCTATGTATCAATGTTTTTTTCAATTAATGAGTAATTAATCATACTTTATTTATAAGGATGCACCTTCTTTTTGTATTTTCAATCTTCATTTGTTAGGGAAATTCGTTCATAATATTTTTTTGACAAAGTTTTGGTAAAGACCGTCTTTCCATAGGAATGTGGAAAGACGGGTTGAATTAGAATTATAGAAAGGTGAAAGGTTTTAGTTACAATAATACAAATTTATTTTGCAACGTGCAGTAATTATCAATTTATAACCCGATTAATGCAACCTAAAATTTTTATCTTCATTTCTTCTAATTTAAAGTTTAAACCTTGATCTTTCCATAACTTATGGAAAGACCGTCTTTCAAAAACCAGACTCTATTTTTTTACAATATACATATACATACATACATATGTATATTAAATTTTTAATACACTTTCCACTTTGGTTTATTTATTTTAATGTCATCAAACTTCATTTTATGATAATAAGTGAATCATTTTCATCTACTTATTCTCTTTTTAACTCACTGCAATCAATTATTTCCACGTAATATAATTTGCCAATAAAAATATCTAAACTTACTGTGTTAAATATATAGAATAATAGATGAAGTAACTTTAATATATATATAAATATAATATAAGTGTTTCTAATAAATTTACATTTTGAGACAAAAATAAAAATAAAATAATTTATATAAATATTTAAAATAGTACTAAAAATTTTGTTTGTAAATACTTTCAATGGTTTATTTAACACATTGTAAATTTTATTTGTAATTTTTATTAGAGTATGCCTATTGAAAATTGTCTTTCCATAAGTTATGAAAAAACCAAGATTTAAATTGCAAACTAGAAAAATCAAGATAAAAAATTTGGATTAAGTCATAAAATTATAACTACTATATGTTGCATAATAAATTTTTAATATTGCAACTAAAACCCTTTAAATTTTTATAATTTTAATTCAATATCGTTTTTCCATATGCCTATGGAAAGACGGTGTTTCCCAAGACTTTATATTTATTTATACGACTTTATTTTATTTTTGTTATCTGATATTTAGAATTGACATGTTTTTAGTACATATCAATATGTGTTTGATATAGGATTAAAAAAATAATTCATCTACGGTTTCAATTTCTAATTAGAAGAAATCAAGATAAAAGTTTCGGATTACATTAATCGAGTCATAAACTTATAACTACTGCACGTTGCATAATACATTATTAATATTGAAACTAAAAACTTTTATCTTTCTGTAGTTCTAATTCAACCCCGCCTTCATATGCCTATATGTGGAAAGACGGTCTTTTGTAAGACTTTGTCTATTTATACGACTTTATTTTCTTTTTGTTAACTAATATTTTTAAATGTATATTTTAGTACATATGAATATGTGATTCGTAATAGTATTAAAAAATGAGTTCGTCTCTTGAAAGACCGGAAATGTCCAACCTTTTATGGAGTACAATATTTATTGATCACAGATTTTTTTTCCGGTCTTCCCTAGATTATTTTTAAAAAATAATCTACGTACTCTAGAATAACTTTTTTTGGTCAAAAAATAGCTCAATGTTATCAATTAATAAATATATATATATATATATATAAATATTGTAAGAAGAAGAAAATGGACATCTATAATTCAAGGTTTAATTAGTATAAACTATCATCTAATTTAAATATTTTAAAATTTGTAAATTATTGTATGATAATAATAAATATTTTTTATCGTAAATCGCGCAATGACACTATATTAAAATTAAATATTCAAAACTCTGATTATTTTTCATATTCAATGGAATATGTATGCATGCAATGCTGATAACGATAATGTTATTTTGCTTAAGTGGTATTTATTAATTTTTTATCAAATAATTATATTATATTAAATATATATTTATTTATATAATAATATTCAAATTCACGTCTGTGCAAAGCACGTGTGTTATCTCGTTAAGTCTAATAAGTCTATATAACTAAGGATTTAAATAAGGAAACAACAATGACTATGCAAACCCCTTGTAATGTAAAGCCGACTAAACATAGTAATGAACCAACCAAAACATAATAAGAAACGTGTCAAATGCATTGGTTAACGCATGCTTTTTGGTGCAGATCAATAGAACTAACACCATAGTCACCATGCAGATCAATCATGTAAGGATTGTTATTTACATGAGCAAGCATTGAAATGGACCATCTTCACGTGGACTAAACTTAGATTTTTTAGCAACACGAAACCACTCTTTGGGAAGATGTACCCAAAACAAATCACCAACTTTGAACACTATCACCTTGAGCCCATTTTTTTCTGTCTCCGCATTCGAAATATTTTCATTAAAATCAGTATTCTTTTCTACATCAAGGTTACCAACAATTCTTAAATTACAAGACATTAGATCAAGTGGTAGTGTAATATATGGGAAATCATAAACAACTTCCGAATGAGAATAAGGAGATGAGGGAATAGTGCCATTATAAGCAAACTCGACTATTGGAATGCAAGTTTCCTAATTCTTCCAATTTTTTGGACTAAGGCACGAAGAAGAGTGCCCAATTAATAGACATGAAATGCATGTTCTCTTAGAGCATTAAACATCTCTTTTACTATGCTCATATTGGTGGATGGTTATGTTTAGTTGTGTTTTGCACATTTGGGAGTTAAAACCAACTTCTTCGGTTTTCTCTTTTAACTTCCCTATTTTGTGAGCCAATTATAGATTTAATGAAAAAATTTCAATATGGCCATTTAGATCCACTTTGTGAGATTTAAATTCTATATCACTTATGAGAGAAGGAAATCCGCAAGGATGGTAGTAGATTGATGGGCATTCGCAAGATTGGTCCAAGGAGCCATTGTGCTAAATGGTAAAATATCGAATAGTTCAGAAGAAGAAGGATAACAAAGATGGAGCAAAAGAGATGAAGTTCAGAAAACTCATAAGGCACTAGCCGTGTAGTGTGGAATGGTTCTTGCCATCAGAAGCAAGAAAGAAACAAGTCTACGATATGAGGTGTGCCGAATGTCACGACATTTACTCAGAAGAAGAACCTAAACGAACCCTTGGGTACAAGTCGTGCATAACGACACAGACCTTACAAGCAAAAAATGAAGATTCAATCTCCAGGGTATGGCCCGTGAAGAATAGCACGATTTGTACCACTTAGAAGCAACCTAAACATGTTCCAGCATATGGTTTGTGTGTATCTGCACAGACCATACAAAGCAGCCTAGTCTGTGCTACCTTACAAATGAAGGTTGCACCGGTGGACTTTTTGGCCATTCTCCCTTTTCCCACTTTATCTATTAGGTTTAGAAGGAGGCGGCTCTATAGAAGAAAAAACCCTTTCTCCTCTCTTTCTTCATTGAATACTCATTTCTATGGAATTAATACATTAAATGCCATGGGTTTTAATATAGTAGCTTAAATTTATTATTTGGGAACATATAAGCATGTATTAACTTTGGATTTGTGAGACTTCAAGATTCCTGTCTAATTCATTTGCTAAAAATATCATACTAAATTTTTTATATTTCTTCTTGCTATGATTATCGTGATGAATGTGATTGGAATGCACACCTAGTCATATTCTTGCAAGATTTAGTGCTAGGCTAGAGAAATTAGCACATAAGTGTTTCATTTCTATATTTTCTAGAATTATAATAGGATTGTCCATCTAATTTGTTCATCCATAAATTATGTTGGATGTTGTTAAATTATCGATTGGGGTTGTGAGATAATGCCCAAAGGGCGTATCCCTTGATTTTGGCAACTAAGAGTTGAGAAAACCTTAGAGTTTTCATGAGGATCTAATTTTCGAAGTGGTACAAGATGGGCTTAAGATAGGTATTCACGATGGAGGTCCAGATGATCCGTGCTACTACTGGGTTTAATTCACTTTGTTAAAGCAACATGCTTATTAACCCCAGTAGTGAGGGTCAGAGATTGTAGTGGAAGTGTGCCTTTAGCTATATGTGGAGGTTGTGAGATAGTCAGGAGGGGGAAAATCGACATGGTCTGATAGACAAAGGAAATTCTCGGGGAAATAACATATCCACATAGGTTAATATAGAAAATTGATAGAAATTGAATTCTTGAATGTGAATTGAAGTCTAAGATAAGATCTTGTAAGTTAATCATGTGATTCAAATGCCCTCATATCTTGTTTATACTATCTTATCTCATACTGTAGTAAATCCATGTAATTGTTAGATAAATATTTAAAAAGAAACCCCCCCC
>JAULKM010147346.1:0-17594 GCA_032355605.1 Rubia tinctorum | reverse complement strand
AATCGAGAAGGAAAGAGAATCTGTAAATTTTTGTTATTTTGCAGGTGTGATGTTTGAAATGCTGTTGTTGATGTTTCAGGTTTCATGTTTGATGTTTAGGTTTTAAGTATTGTTATGTGTGTTGGTGTGATGTTTTAATTTCAGTATTTTATGCTTGTAGTGTTTTAAGTGTGCAATTGATGTTTAGTTTTAATTGTGTGTGATATTTTAAGGTTTTGTTACGATTTGTACTAATTTTTGTGTTGTTGTTGCTGTTTCTTAGATGTCTAACAATGCTTGTCCATTGTTGGTGCAATCGAGAAGGAAGGAGGATATGTAAATTTTATTATTTTTCAGATGTGATGTTTTAAATACTGTATTTGATGTTGCACAATATAGTTGTCATTATGTTATGTGTGCTATTGTGATGTTTTAATTTCAGATATTGATATTTTTTACTACTGTATGTGATGTTTTCATTTCAGCGTCTGATGCTTGTTGTGTTTTCATGGTTAAGTATGCAATTGATGTGTAGTTTTGATTGTGTGTGATATCTTAGGGTTTTGTTACGATTTGTGCTAAGTTTTGTGTTGTTGTTGCTATTTTTTAGATGTCTAAGAATACTTGTCCACTGTTGCTGCAATCAAGAATGAAGTAGGAACTGTAAGGTTTCTTTTCTTTTTTTAGCTGTGATGTTTTAGATACTGATGTTGATGTTTAAGGTTTTATCTCTGATCTTTCATGTTTAATCTCTAGTATTTTTTTATGTGTGTTGGTGAAATGTTATAATTTCATTATTTGATATATGTGGTGTTTTCATATTTAAGTATGCAATTGATGTTCAATTTTGTTCTTTTGATATTTTAGTGTGTATTGTTGAGGTTTTTAAGTTTTGATATTGATGTTTTAAATAATGTATTTGATGTATCTCAATGTAGTTGTTAGTGATGTTATATGTGCTATTGTGATGTTTTAATTTCATATATTGATATTTTAATTACTGTATGTGATGTTTTATATTATTTCACGGGATTACTTTCCAAGCCAGAGCTCTACGATGTCATTGATGAAATATTTTAAAAAAATGCTATGAGGAATCATACTCCCGAAGGTGTTCCCTTGAACAGAGGACCGAAAATCGACCTTTGATCATTGCGTTGGAGTAGAAAAGCCATCCTCTTCGAAACCAGTAGTAGAGAAGGCAAGACTGTGAATAAGTGAGCAATGAAGGAAAACATGTCAGGGGAAAATAGATTTTGATTGTTTGGAATGTATTGTTTGAGAATGATGCTTTATAAGTATTGGTTTATTTTTTAGAGGCGAGACACTGGATTGTTATTGATATTTTAGGTTTATTTGGATTTTTTCAGTTTTTATGTTAGCAAATTTTAGGGCATTTGAACATTTTTTAATGGATGAATGATGTTTAATGGTTCGATATTTATGCCAATTGACATTTTCAATGGCTGGTGTAAAACTTAAATTAAAAGTTTCTACTTTTTTATGCTAAATTTATATCTTTTTATTTTTCCAGTGATGATTCATTTAATTTTTTTCGATTTCGAGTTATCAGTCTTTGATGTTTTATGTCTTGCATAAAAATTATTAAAATTACATGTTCATTTGTAATATACATAAAGTGATACGAATAACCAAACATATGTAAATTAGAATTTATTTTGATGTTTAATTGTAATCAAGTGTATTTTTTATTTTTTTATTTGATGTTTAACTATTTTAGTTTGATGTCTATTTTTAGTATAATTATTTAATTTGATGGTTTAGAGTTTTTATTTGATGTTATTTATTTTAAATTTGATGTGCTATCATTTAAATGTGAACTATAGTCTTAAGGCCCAAAAATTTGGACTTGATTTCAGCCAAAAATTTTGGCCGGAACCCTGGCTCGTCGGAATGGCGCATTCGACCTTCACGACGTCGGCACATCTGACCTTCACAACGTTGGCGCTAACCTCTCTCGAATTCGACCTTCACGTTTAGTGAATCTGATGCCAACGTTCTGCAAATCAAAGGAAGGAGACGCTGGCGATGGAAGACGTTATGCAAATTCAATGCTGGCGTTCTCCTCATCTGCTCCAAGAGATCAGAAATTTTGAGCATATGGAGTATGTCCAATTCACCTGAACTATGCTCAAATATAGCATTGATATTGCAGATAGGAGAAACTACGCAATTCTTGTGAATGCATATGACCAAGCAAGAAGGCAAATATTCAGTCAGAATCGGAGCAGAGCCTTCAGTTTATTTGCGCCGATTTAGTTACTCTGCACCGGTGCCCTATCTTCAAAATCCCTAATCCCTTCAATTCATCGTAGATTCGCGCCTCCTAGAACATGATGAAACACCCAAATTCAACCGCTGAACTACCCCAGTTATGGCAGCACTTCAGCCATCGCGGATTACCTTGCTACTTCGATACATTATCACCCGCACCCGACCAGCTCTCGCGGCGGAATATGAGCTCCGTTAATGCCGAAGGATAACTATGCAAGCACCAGAAATGATATTCTGACCGAAAGGCGCGGTGGCGGGATGACTGGAGGACGAACGGCATTGCATCAGATGACCGAGGGTTTCTTTTTTTGATAAATTGCATTGGCATCCCTCAATTTCAGTTTCATTTTGAACTAATTCCCCAAAAATAATATATTATATTTTAATCTCCGAATTTCAAAAGCCCCTATTTATTATTTACAATATTAGCAATTTGCCTCTTGTCTCACCATGAGACGGTCTCGTAGGAGACGGACTCAAACTTAAATGTATTGATTAACTGTATCTCTTCATAAAGTATGTTCTTTCACAAGTCATGTTAATCCATAAAGATGGATGTCAAATAAAAAGGAGTTTTTTGGGTAATATTCACACCTTTGAGGGTCACTTAAAAAAATTCTGTAAACTTTTTCAGTACTTCATATTTATCTATTGAAAGCATTAATTAATAAAATTAGCTTTTTTTGTCTTCCATATATACTTTTGAGATATATTAGGGTTAAATAATTAACTTTCGTTTTTTGTTAGAATTCCTTAGCAAATCACCACCTTGAATTAGTGAACAAAACTAGACAACTAAAAAACATTATCGAAGACATATTTATTTGTCCAAATTAGTTGTAAGCAAAAAACAAATACAAACTAACTAAAAAATCAACAACAAACATCACACTAAAATCAGGATAATTCCACCAAAATCAAAGTTCACACTAAAATTTTTATTTAAAAAACATAATTCAAATATAATTCAGACAAAAGTGATATTATTGTTGGAAATTGATTAAATTTAATTTCACGAAATATCAATATCTAATTTCGGATCTCGAGAATGTAATTAATTCGAATATATCTATGAGTTTAGAATACCTTTGAAGGGTATTTTAGCATTGGTATATATGACTTGCCTAATCTACCTTAATTAAAACCAAGCATGCATAGTGACCACCTCGCAAAACTTAGGTAGTTCGCCCAAACCAATGAAGACATGAGCACAACAGCACCACTCACTGGCAAACCGTGTAAATAGAGGAAAGAAACACTCACAAGAGCATCCCCCGTAACCAGATCACGATCTAAAGATGGGGGAGCATGACGAGGACCGTGATCACATCAGTAGAGAGCTATAAATAAAGAGAGGAAACATTGGGAAAAGGTAAGTGACAAATACTTCAGAAATACATACACGAAAGGATCATACTAAACTTGAGTGTCAAAGGTACCTCCCTGAGACTTCCCAATGACATGGAAAAGATTGTTTTCTTAGAGCATTTAACTCCACTTTTTATATGCTTTTGTTGGTGGTAGCTAGATTATTAGATGTTTTACTAAATAGGGGGTTAGAATCACCTTGTGTAGTTTTCTCCCCTAATTTCCCTATTTTGTAAGCATTTAGTAGTTAGTGTGTTTTACCACTATGACTTGGTTGATTTCTACTTGTTTTGTGAGCTTATTTATAGACCATCATGGAGAAGACCATTCGCAATAATGGTAGAAGGTCAAGGAAGGGTCGGTCAATGAGGTTAAAATGGCAGAAGAAGATTGAAGAAAGTAGCAGATGAAGAATGATTCGGGAGTTGGAACTTAGTTCTGGGAACAATCCGAGACGAACTATCATCTGTGGGTGGCACCATTGGATTCATCTTTGAGAGCACCACATCATCGACTAAGAGAACTTCCAAAACGGATAAATGATTCACCCATATTGACAAAAACAAGTTGGAGCAAGAGCCAAAACTGAAGAACGGTCCATGCAAATTTGCATGGCCCGTGTCCCATGAACCATAGAACCGTGCATTTTCATTCTTTTAAGCGCACCGATCGTGTAAAACTACACGGCCGTGTCTCGCAACCATAGAACTGCACATTTCATTAGCACAGACTGTGTCAATCTTTACAACACATGCCCTGAACCAAAGAAACCCTCCTTCTTACCTTTTGTCTTTTTCCCATTTTTCTCTCTTCCACCTACAAAACCCTCCTTCTTCTACCTTATCTTCTTGAGCCCGACTAGGACCTCGATAAACCCTATATTTTCATAGTTTTTTTTAGTTTCTTCATATTTTTAATTGGTTCTTATAGATATATGATGGGTTTTCATAGTCTATCATGGATTTGTGCTTAAAATCTTAGATTGATGAGTATGAGGTGGAATTTCACTTTGGTACTTTCCATTTCTCTATTTCTTCACTTCATATCATTTATATATTTTGAATCCAAGAGCTTTATTAGTATAGCTTAAATTTAATTCTTGGGGATAATTATAATCATGTATTGACTTTATATTTGTGAAACTTTTTTATTCATTTCTATTTTTGTTGCTATAAATATTGTGCTTAATACAGTCACACGGTTCCGGACTATCGTCACCCCAAGCGTGTCTAGGTTTCCTTCCCTATGGGGTAGCAATAGTGCATCAAAATTAAAGTAGACTTTAGTGTGTGCTAACTAAGTGTGACAATATGCAATTCACGAGAATTATAAGAACAATCCAACATAATAATCAAAAAGCACATAGACTATGTGGAAGATGATTATGTGGAAGAGGTGAGTTTGCAAGTCATACAATTCCCTACGGATGCATTCTCGACTTTTCAAGATGACTATATGGAAGAGGTGAGTTTCATGGGAAATCAAGGAGGCCAAGGATACCAAGTTCACCCAAATCTCCGATATTGGGAATCCACAAGGGGGTCAAAATGCTCAACCTTATCACCCTCCTCAACAACCTTATCGGCCACCTCAACCACAATATCAAAGGCCTCAAGACAAGCCCCACAATCAACGTGAAAGTTCGGGGATGTTGAAGGATGAGATCATGCAAGCCATTGGGAAGTTGAGTTTATGTGCAAAAAGGCCAAAAAGTTCCAAGAGAAGACTGAATCTAGCATCAAGAACCTAGAGACTCAAGTGAGCCAAATGGCTCAAATCTTGAATCGAATGGAGTCGAGAGATTCGGGAAAACTTCCTTCTGAACCGGAGCATAATCCGCGACAAAATGCAAGTGTTATCACTTTGAGAAGTTGTAATGAGATTGGCATTTCCCCGGATAGTGAAGTTGTTGAAAATTAGCCTACAAGGGTTGAGGTGTTCGAGAAGAAAGTGGAAGAAGAGGCCAAGAAATTGGACAATGACAAAGTGAGGAAGGGGAAGGGGAAGGGGAAGGAAGAAGAGATCATCATTGAAAAATAAAATTTCATTCCCGAGCATTCATCCCCTCCTCACAAGAAGGAAAAAGTGGTGGAAATCCCTTCCCGTGTGCCAGAACCACCATTTTCAGAGGCTTTGAAAGACAAATGGAGGAAGGAAGACAACAAGGACATCTATGAAGTCGTTCGTAGATGTGAGGTAGATATCCCTCTTTTGAATGCTATTGAACAAATTCCTAGTTATGCTAAATTTCTTAAGGAATTATGTTCTGTGAATATAAAGAAAAGAGCTAAGAATAAGCAAAAGAATGGGAAAATTAGCATGTTTCCGCTTTATGTTAATAGGAGTTACCCCCTAATTGTAGCGATCCCGGCATGTTCACAATTCCTTCCATAATAGGAAACACACACTTTGAAAAATACATACTTATCAATAAATGTGATTTCTTACTCTTTGTATGAAAGCCTCAATTTAGGTACTTTGCACAAAACCGGGGTGGTAATCCAATTAGCATATCGTTCTAGTGCATACCCTATGGTGGATTCCATATCGTTCTAGTGCATACCCTATGGTGCATACCATATCGTTCTAGTGCATACCCTATGTTAGCATGCTCCATGTCGAGGATGTGTTGGTTAAGGTGGATTCCTTAATATTCCCCACGGATTTTTATATCCATGACATGGAGCATGCTAACATGCCGCCTCAATTTTGTTGGGGAGGCCATTTTTGAAAACTTCAAGGACGATGATTGATGTGCATAATGGTACCCTCACCATGGAATTTGATGGGATTAAAGTAGAGTTTAACATTAATGACTCTATAAAGTATCCCGGTGAAGAATATGCTTGCCATGCTATAGATGTTGTTGAAGATGTTGTGCAAGATGTTTTTTAACTTGAATGGTGATGGCTCTTTGTTAATTTCTTTGAAATGTGATAGTCATGATGCATACAATGTATATTCCATGAGCACTAACTTGAAGAAGATCTTTGAGGACTTGAATTTGCTTCAAAAGATGGTATGGAACCCTCCTCCTCTACACCTAGAGGAACCCAAGAAACAAGAAAACCTTCCATCACGGTGATTGAGCTTAAACCCTTTCCAAGTGACCTCAAGTATGCATTTCTTGGGGAAGGAGAGACACTACCGATCATCATTTCAAGTAAGCTCACCCAAGAGCAAGAGGAGAAGCTAACGGTGGTATTGCGGGAAAATAAGGAAGCAATTCGATAGCCTATTGCCAGCATCAAGGACATAAGTCCATCCACTTCTTTGCACCGAATCTTATTGGAAAATGATTCAAAACTCGTGCGACAACCCCAATGTCGTTTAAATCCACCTATGATGGAGGTGTTGAAGGCAGAGATCCTAAAATTGCTTCAAGCGGGGATGATTTATTTGATTTCAAATAGCAAGTGGGTGAGTCAACTCAAGTGGTGCCAAAGAAGAGTGGGTGATGGTAGTTGAGAATGACAAGGATGAAATGGTGTCCACTCGTGTCCAAAACGGGTGACGCGTTTGCATTGACTACCGAAGGCTAAATGTGGTAACCTAAAAAGATCACTTCCCGTTATTGTTCATTGATCAAATGCTCGAGAGACTTGCAATTCATCCATATTATTGCTTCTTGGATGGGTACTCGGGCTATTTTCAAGTGGCCATCGCTCCGGAGGATCAAGAGAAAACAACATTCCCTTTGGTACGTTTGCTTACCGGCGTATTCCTTTTGGGCTATGTAATGCCCCCGCTACTTTCTAAAGGTGCATGGTAAGCATTTTCTCAGAATTTGTTGAAAATTTTGTTGAGGTTTTCATGGATGATTTCATCATTCATGGTAATTCTTTTGACAAATTTTTAATCCCTCTGTCCCAATTTAAGTTGCAATTTAACTATTCATTTACTCAAAATTTCTTAACTTTGACCATGAATTGAATTAGGATACAAGTATAAATACTATTATGTGATACCTTGTTAGATTCGTTACAACATATATTTTCAAAATATTAACTTTTCACAAGTTTGAATTATCCTTAATGCGAGATATTAGGGATAAAAAAGTTTCAAGTCAACTGTAAAAAATCAAAGCGTGCAGCTTGAATAGGGACAGAGGGAGTAGCAAATTTGGCTCAAGTTCTTAAGCATTGCATTGATACTAATCTTGTGTTAAATTCTAAGATATATCATTTTATGGTAGAACAAGGTATTGCCTTAGGCCACATTATATCCTCTAATGGTATTGAAGTAGACAAGGAAAATATAGACACAATTCAAACTTTGCCTTATCTTACTAATGCGCGAAGTGCGCTATTTTCTTGGTCATGCAGGATTCTATTGCCGGTTCATCAAGGATTTTTCAAAGATTGCATCTCCTTTAATCAAGTTGTTGCAAAAGGAGGTGGAATTTGTAGTGGACGAGGGTTGTAAATGGGCCTCCAATTCATTGAAGGAAAGGTTAGTTTCGGCTCCGAGTGGTTATGCCATCAGAGTGGTGCTTGGTCAAAGGGTGGGGAGAGTGCCTCTCACCATGTACTATGCATCCATGACTCTCAACGAGGCCTAAAGGAACTACTACACCACGAAAAATAATTTCTAGTGGTTGTATTTTCCTTAGAAAATTTTTGATCTTATTTGCTTGATACCAAAGTTATTGTGTACACTGACCATGCAATGCTTCATCACTTGATGACGAAGAAAGAGGCCAAGCCGAGATTGATTAAATGTATCTTGCTTTTGAGCGAGTTTGATTTAGAGGTAAGGGACAACAAGGCACATGAAAACCTTGTAGCCAATCATTTGAGCCGGTTGGTTCCATGCTAAGATGTTGAGGTAAGGTCACCGTTGACGGAGCAAATACAGGAAGAGTTTCCCGGTGAGCAATTGTTCTCAATCGGGAACCTCCAACCGTGGTATGCCGACATTATGAATTTCCTTGTCTTCGGTATATTTCCTCCCCGTTTTTCAAAAGCTTAAAAAGAAAAGCTAAGAAGTGATGCTAAGTATTATGTGTGGGATGATCCCTTTTTTCTGGAAATATTATGTTGATAAAGTTGTTAGGAGATGTGTCCCCGATAATGAAGTGCATTCAATTCTCGCCTTTTATCACACTTATGAATGTGGAGGTCATTTTAGAGCAAAAAAGACCGCTTGGAAAGTCCTAGAAAGTGATTTTATTGGCTTACATTAAATAAACATGCATACACTTTTTGCAAATATTGTGATGAATGTCAAAGAGTAGGAAATATCTCTTCAAGGAACGAAATGCCTCAAAAAACTATTTTTTATTGTGCAATCTTTGATGTTTGAGGCATTGATTTTGTGGGACCTTTTCCTAATTCTTATGACTTTACATATATACTTCTTGCCGTTGATTATGTATAAAAGTATGTTAAAGCAAAATCCACTAGGACTGATGATTCCAAAGTCGTTACAGATTTCTTGAAAGATAACATCTTTTCTAGGTTTGGGGTACCTCGAGCCTTGATTAGTGACAGTGGCACCCATTTTGCAATCGGACAACAAAGAAACTTTTGAAGAAGTATGGTGTTACACACAATACATCCACCACTTATCACCCGCAAACCAATGGCTAAGTCGAAGTTTCCAAAAGGGAAATCAAGTCTATCCTTCAAAACATGGTTAACCCTAACCAGAAGGATTTGAGTTCTTGGTTGAATGATTCCTTGTGGGCATATAAGACGACTTACAAGACACCAATCGGTATGTCACCATACCTATTGATCTTTGGAAATCCATGCCATTTACTAGTGGAAATAGAGCACAAGGCTGAAACGAAGGGAATATTAAAAGAATGCCAAAATTTACAAGGAGATGACAAAGGTTTGGCATGACAAGATGATCAAAAGGAAGGAGTTTGACATGGGTCAAAAATTCTTCCCATTTCAATCCCGCCTTCGCCCATTTCCTAGTAAATTGAGGTTGCAGTGGATTGGACCTTTTGAATTGGTAAAGGTATTCATGTATGGTGCGGTGGAAATCTTGGATCGAGCTAAGTCTAATTCCTTCAAGGTCAATGGACAACGTTTGAAACCTTACCATGAGAGTTTTATGCCAGTAAAAGGAGAAGATGTTTATCTTCTTGATCCAGTTTGTGAGTAAACCCAAGAAGGGAGGTAAGTCATGCCGACGATGTTAAATAAACTTGGTTTTGATCCTCCAGATTATCATTCATGACTTTCTATCGATGTTGTTTCAATTTGAGTTTATTTCTTAATTTTCATTATTTTTCCTTGTTCTTTTTACGAGTGTGTTTTTCCATGATTTTGTAGAAAATTGAAGAGCATGGCACTGGGTGGATAGATGGAGAAAAGATGAAGAAAGGGATAAAATCATGGATATTTGGTAAATTCGAGAAATTTTCTAAGTATTGGGAAGGCCTTCTCGTCGCGAGCCGCGACGTATATTTCACGAGTCGCAATGAACAGGGAATTTTTACCCTTCCCAGTCCATCTTATTAGCGACTCGTGACAGAGGCTTCGTGAATCGCAACTAAATCAAAAAGGTTTTTGAAAACTTTAGACTCCCAGCCTTAGAATTCTTGAGTCGTGATAGTTTGGTTGAGAGTTGCGACCAAATCATAAAGGTTTTTGAAAACTTTGGACTTCCACCCACATAATTTGCGAGTCGCGATAGTTTGGTCGTGAGTCGTGACCAAATCAGAAAAAATTGTGAAAATTGTGAACTTACAGGTTCCAATTTCTCGAGTCGTGAAAGACTATTTGCGAGTCGTGACGGGTAGTTGCAAATTGTGACGAGTAGTTACGAGTCTCGATGGGTAGTTGCGAGTAGCAATGGGTCGCGACGGGTAGTTGCGAGTCGTGACACTTTCGTCGCACGTCGCGACAAAATCAGATTTTTTTGAGATTTTGAACTCCCAATCCAACGTTTTTCTAGCCCCGACACTTTTGTCGCATGTCGCAACAAAATTAGAAACATTTCTGAAATTTTGAGTCTCCAGTCCAACTTTTCGTTAGTTGTGAAAGACATGTCTCATGTCGCGACAGTTTATCGCGAGTCACGAAAACATTTGTCACGAGTTGCAACGTTAGGATTGACTTTGAGACCATTTGACTTATCGGTCGTGACTCGCGACCAATGCTTTGCGAGTTACAAAGCCTATTCAGAGCGACTTTCAAAAAGGGCAGAACTCGTTGTCTCCCCCTCATTTCTTTCACCTATCTCCGCCATCCTCAGCCTTAAACCACATCCAAATGCTATTACGACCACAAATTCACCCCTCCTTATCCAAAAACCACTCTCCCAACAATTTTCAACTAGTTACTAATTCAAAAACACCCAAAACCAGTTCGAAATTGGAAATTTTCCATAAACCCGAGGTTTTACGAATTTTCGAATTCCCTTTGATTGAAGCTAGGAATTTTTGTGGGCTTGTTCTCCTCTTCTTCATACACTCTTAATTGGTATGATTCCTCATTTTTCTCATGTCTGATTTATTATTTGTATGTAGATTGAAGAATTGTGATAGTTGTTTGGTTTTCTTAATTGAGGAGAATTGGGAATCTTGTGTAACATTCTTCGTGAATAGTACATGATTTGGTATTAATTGATGCTATTTTCATAGCTTCATTTTGGGTATGAAAATTGTACAAATGGATTACACTTGTTTAGCCTAGGTCTTGAATTATTGAATATTTCGACATTGGTCAAACATGATGATACATACCTATAATTGTGGTTATAGAGAAATTGTATATTTGATGTGGGGTATGTGATGATCTCTAATTGTGGAAGAGTTGAGTGTACGCATGATTTATCTAGAAATGCAATATCATTGGAGTTTACATGTATGACACATACACATTCTTGCATTTTTATAGTTACTTTTTGTTTATTGCATTGTGTCACTACATCATTGTAATTGTGATTTCTAAATTCTATAATGATACTTGGATGTTTGTTGCTATATGTTGCATATTTTTGTGTGATAATTTATAGTAAAAAGTGCATGATTCTTTCTCTCATGTTTTATGCAGTTTACATTGGTTGCTATTTTGATAGCCATAGCTCTGAAAAGACCGAGAGTTTTTCAGAATGAAGGTCCTTTTGCCCCACCTCCACCCTGCCTCCGGAATTCACCTTGCCACCACCGCCAAAGAGATTCATGGGTTTGAGTCGGATCACCAGAGCTTATGCGGAGAGGTGGGACATCTTAGCCACCAGCAAGATTCAGGCGACTAGTTTCGTAGATGAGACGACATTGGATGCTCTCAGGCTGAGGGAGCCATTCTATTTCCACGTTTCCAAAGGAGGGCTAGAGGAGTTTATGGGCTAGAGTGGCCCAACCTACAGGCGGTACAATTTGGAGTTCCTCTCCACAATCAAGATTAGTAATGTTAGGGACGGGGATCCATGTGAGAGATTCCTCCACTTCCACCTCGATGATGTCTCCCGGGAGATGACCGTGTCCCATTTTGAGGTTGTGTTTGGGTGGAACACTACGGAGATTCGGGCAAGATTGGACCCACATGCCCCAGAGTGAGATATTCAGGATAACATCCAGTTTTGGTACACTATCATGATAAGGGTGAGAGATACTAAGGACAAGAGCAACATCATCATCCATCCCGCTCTCAGATTTGTGCACATATTCTTAATGATAATGTTACTTTGTCAGGCCGAGCCAACGAACATGCCCAATGAGAACATCCATTACTTGTGGCAGTTGACTAGTGAGTGGGCTGACTACGGGAAATGGGCTAAGATGTGGATGGCAAGGGTCATGAGTATGGCCAAGAAACCAAAGGGAGATATTTCCATGGGAGGTATGAGCACCCTCCTGGCAGAGCACCTACACCTTGTTATCCCATATAGTTTTTAGCGGTTAGGTAAGGGTTTTTCACACCTCATCTACTTGGAGAGGATGAAGAACTACCAGCTCATCGACTATATAGCTGTTCCTGGGGTGTACCACTAGCTACACGGGAATAGTGGTGTCACCTTAATGAATCTCCCCCAGGTCCTGCGGACCAAGCTGGAGCCTGACACACCCGTGGAAAACCTGGAGATAGAGGCAGATATGTAGTGCAAAGCAGACGTTCAGCAGGAGCTTCAGTACAGATGGAGGAGGATGAACTACCATTCACTCAACACTAGCCACAGGGTGCACCACAATCTCCACCCTTGTCTGACACTGAGGCGATGCATGAGGACAGCAGACACGACCAGTTTCCTTAGTCACCCCCAGATTTCTATTCCCGAATACAAGGCATAATCCTAGACACTGCCGTATTCGTCCCTGGAGCTTCATAGAGATAGATGAGGAAATTGATCAACTATCATCCAAGGTACATATCATGCGACTCTTCGCCATTTGATGACTACGAAGGAAACAAAACCTAGGCTCATTAGGTGGATACTCCTTTTGAGTAAGTTTGACCTTGAAGTGAGAGATAAAAAAAGGTAGTGAGAATGTGGTGGTCGACCATTTAAGTAGATTAATAACCCTTAAGAGCCAAAATCCCACTAAGGAAAAAAACAAGTTGGAACCCATTCGGGAAGAATTTCCCAATAAACAGTTATTCGGGGTGACAACTAGCTAGCCTTGGTATGCCGACATAGTGATCTACCTTGCCATGTGGGAGTTTCCCCCTCCTTTGATCAAACAAGAAAGTATAGGTTGGTAAATGAGGCGAAGAAGTATTTTTCGCATGATCCTTACTTATGGAAACATTTCTCTGATCAATAGATTAAGAGGTGTGTTTCGGAAGATGAGGTGGAGCCAATCCTTAAACTTTGCCATTCTTCTGACTTAGGAGGACATTTCGGGTATAAGAAGATAGCTAAGAGGGTAGTGAAATGTAGCCTTAATTGGCTCAACATGTTGAGACATACAAGAGAATTCATTCTAGCTTGTGATCGTTGCCAAAATATAGGCAATATCTTATTCAAAAAAGAGATGGCCCAAGTTCTCTCAATAGCGGTTGAGATTTTTTATGCATGGGGAATGGACTTCATGGGTCATTTTCCCGAGTCCGGCAGTAATTGTTATATCTTAGTGGTGGATTATGTGTCCAAATGGGTCGAGCCTAAAAAGACAAAGAAAAATGATGTGGAAACAGTGGGAGGTCGTCGTCGTACCTCTCAAATGTACTATTTTAAAGCTCTAAAGTGCTCTCAACTACAATTAAGTAGATAATGGATAGTCGGGGTCGTCCACGGAGACAAATGATCTTTCTAAGCGTTTGCTCATATAATGGTAAATACTACACTATATATAAACATATACATACATATAAAAGCTTTTAAAAGGGGGTTTTTGGTTTGGTTTTTCTAAGTTATCAATTTAAAGACAAGTTAAACTAGCAAACCATACAAATCGACTAAATAAGCAACAACTACTAAGACGAGGTTAAACACAAATTATGGGATCTTGGGTGCAATTGATTTCTACTTCCAAGCTTATTATCTATCATTGAATATATAACCTATTCAACACTTTCACTACTTGTTGTGAAGATAAATCTTCTACCCTTCTTTGATTTTAGTTTACAAGAGTGAATTCAACATCTCTTGCTTAACCTCACTAATGACCCCTTTAGTCGTTCAACGCCTAAAAGTATCTCATTAATGACATTAAGTACAAAGAATCAACAAGCTTGGTAACACTTATAAACACTACACCGTGTCTAAGCATTGAACCAATTCATGCATTTACACAAGATTAGTCAAGAACGTTCAACGTTCATAAACTTCTCCTATTTGCTACACAAAAACAAACGTGATAAAGAATTCGACATTATCACATTTAACTAGCATTCATCAAATCATCAACCATATTAGAGGCTCTAATTCATGCTTTTGAATTTCATATCAAAAGAAAGGAGAATTAGCTACTTTCTCCAAACCCTAACAAGTAATCATACAAGCAATTCATATACTCAAACTTCCAAAACCATTAATGTATTCAACAACCAAATTCAAGCATAATAAATACACAATAGCAAAACATTAAATAGCTTACATAGATTTCTAAAGACATGGGCTTGGAAGCCTTAATCAATTGCTCCCAAGACTAAGTTTAACTACTAGAATCCATACTAAACAACAATAGTAATTCAAAAATGAAATCAGGAAAAAAGTAAGATGAAAATGGAAGCAAAAATAGGGTTTATGGTTCAGAATTCAGGAGAGAAAAGTTGCTGGAAAAGAGAGGGGACAAGAGAGTATTTATAGTATGAAAAATCCAAAATGCATATCTAGGCAGAGGACCGTCGCGAGTCGCTACGGGCAGAGTAAGCTGACCTCACATATTGTCTTCTTTTAGGTCTAAGTGTAGTTGTCTCCTCCTCCCTTCTTCAGGTTTTCAAGGTCCTCATTGTCTTCAAAATGTAGTCTCCATGGTATTCAAATCTTCCAAGGATTACCTCGTCTAACAAAATCCATATTAAAAGTGATAAGAGCGCTAAAGTAGCTCTTAACTCTAGTAATAGAATTTCAAGGTAAAATGGAGCATCCGAAGCACAAAAGCATACCAAAATGAGTACAAAAGATCACAAAATCATTGTATAATATGGACGTATCAATGGTGTCTGTTGACAGAGGTGGTGTTGCTGATGGAAGACCTGGCAAACAACAGCGTAATCGTCCAAAGAAGCAGTTGTTGAGCATGTTGATGAGGAGGGTAACACGTAAATTTTTATCTCTCTTATGTTCTCAGTATTCTTTGATTACATTTCAACCTTTATTTGCTTCATAAGATGTTGCATATGTTAATATTTGAGTGTTATTTGTTATTTATACTTTGTACATTTTCAGTCTTGTTTTATTTTCTTACATGTTGATAAGAAACTGTATTTATTTGTTTACATGTTGAATATGTTAATATTCATAGTTTGTTTGTTACTAATGCCTGTCTAACTGTTTTTTTCCAAAAATAAACTGTTTGGCTTTAGTGTTATCTTAGAAATTGCATTTATTTTCTTAAATGTTGCATATGCTAATATTCAAGTTGTACTAGATACTGTGATTGACTATTGTTTAAAATTTCCTCTTTGTTTATTATATTTAAACTTATGTTTTGCATACATTAGTGTATTAGTATCATGAATTTATTAGTAAATTTTGAAGTTGTGTATGCTTAATATTTTCATATTCAATTTTGATTTTTAGGTTTACTAAGAAATTCTCTAGTGCCTGATGCCCTTCGAAACTGAAGTACATCATTGGTTCCCTAACTCCTAATCAGAAGAAAGATGATGAAAAATAGGATTTGGTGGTCTGCTTCATTTTAATATTTCATCAATCCCTGTCGGAGTCATCCTATGGTTGGTTGAGAGGTTTGATCTTGTGGGGTGCGTCCAAGAAGTAGCCGGCTGCAGATATATTATTACCCCTGATGATGTGTATGACATTTTCTGCATTCCTAGGGTTCCGGGATGTCCCGTAAGGCTGGTGAAGAACAATGGGAGGGGTTTTCTCTAAGGATGTGAATATTAGGGAAAGATGAAGGCTTGGGTTAGAGGCTGATAAGTATGGTAATATCACTTACATGAATTATTTTTGATATGATTACTAAACTGAGTGAGGGTGGTGATTAGTTTAGAGATACTTTGTTATGTATGTGATGTGCAATTTCTTTGCCCCAACTACAAAAAATATGGCAGACATGAAGATTGTTGGTGCTTTAGAGAATGTGGGAACTATTAAGAGTCTTGATTGGTGTGGCTTAGTTCTGGATTTTCTGTGTGAGGGTGTTAGTAGATTTAAATCTGGGAGTAAAAATGTGTCTTCTGTTAGTGGCTGTGTGTTTGTATTGTTGCTTGTATACACTTATAGGTTTCTCTTTAGGTCAGCCCGACTCTGCTAGATTGCCCTTGTATATGCATTGGTCAAACAAATCTTTGTTGAAGTGGGTTCATTTTCTTGAGGAGATGGGGCATGATAAGGGAGTTATGGTTTAGGGTAGCTTTCCTTTTGGCAAGGATGGAAGGTTGAAAGAGAAAAGTAGTAGCCAGGAATTCCAGGAAATTCGTAATGAGAATGTTGGCGTGAGGGGCTTTGTACTCCGACTGTTGCATTTGATGGCATTGCCTAGGAGCCATGAATCATTTTGTATCACATTAACAGTAGTGTGATGACAAATGAGGCTATTTACAAAGCTTCCAGTAATGTAAGTTTTTTTGTGTTTTTTTCTGACACTTATTTAAAATTAGTGCATGTTATTTTAAAACTAATGCTGGTTTTAGTTAAACTAATGCAGTTTGTAGTTCATAATTTTTTAACAGTTTCTGATTGTTTGTTGGATTGACCTTTGTGCTTTATTCTCAGCCTATACATATGACCTGTCTTGTTTTCAAACGAGTTATGGAGGTTATTACTCAAACTTTGGTGCAAAATCTTGAGAGAACAAATGCTAGTCCCGTTGTGCAACCACAACCGCAGTCACAACCCCAATCACAACCATAATAAGAAGGCACAAATGAGGATCATGAGTATGTCAAGAGCACACTATAAGTTATGGAAGACCCAACGATATATGAATTGGTCGATAGGATTGTTGATGAATACATGAGGAAAATCCGTTCCTTGATTCCTTGATTCTCCCTTGGGATTGATTGACTTGCAGATCTGTAGCTTATTTTGAGACTTCCTTGGTTGATTGTTTTTGAATACAACTTATTATAAGTTGATTAAAAGTTGACGTCTTCTAATTGTTTTTGGATGATTTGTAATCAGATTATGTTAATACTGATTGGTTTATGGCTGATACAACTTATGCGACTTTGAGACGCTATTTTGGATATGTTTTATGGATGAAGTTTGTTAGAAACAAATGCATGTTGAATGTGAAAAAGTACTATTTTTATGCTTATTAATACCGAGTTACATTTTAGTTAATTCATGTGTTTAATTTTCATGATTAGCTGAGCATATAAGAAAACAAATGCAATTGATGGGTTAGTAAATTATAGTTG
>JAULKM010147338.1:0-17595 GCA_032355605.1 Rubia tinctorum | reverse complement strand
TGTGTCTTTTCTTACCATTGTAGGCTTCATTTTGGGCAACACCTAAGGCTGCCTGAGAGTCACATAAAAGTGAGACTAGTGGAGTGGGTTTTCCCCACAAAGAGATATCTGCCAGTAATGACCTAAGCCATTCTGCTTCTTGCCCTTCCAAGTCTAGAGCTATAAACTCAGACTCTATAGTAGACCGAGCTATACAAGTCTGTTTTGAAGACTTCCACGAGATAACTGTTCCTCCTAAGGTAAAAACATAACCACTAGTGGAACTTACTTCATTGTTATCAGTTACCCAGTTCGCATCACAATACCCTTCCAAAACTGCGGGATATCCTACAAGATGCAATCCTAAGTCCATTGTACCTCTTAGATATTTTAGTACACGTCTACGGGCAATCAAATGTTCTCCGCTAGGGTTGTGGGTGTACCTACTTAGTCTACTCACAACATAGGCAATATCAGGTTGAGTGTAGTTCATTAAAAACATGAAACTGCCAATATCCATCACCTTAAAGGAAGTAACAAAAGCATCTTTCCATTTGGTGAATTTCTTGCTCAACTGCACTTGATCACCACCATCCACTTTCTCATTAATATGTGTAGGGGAGCTCATTAAGATCTTCGTCATCGAATTCATCTGGTTCAGCATCAAAGATGGCAGTCTGTTCCTCACCATTTTGCTCATTGCTTGCCTGTTGGATCCATGCCCATCAAACACTCCACACAGAATTCCATCTTCCACTCCATATCCCTGCAAAAACATTCCTATCAATTCATGCCATTTCTTCATTAAAAACATGCTGGAACAAGAAACTGAGAGCAACAAAGTTTACCTGGTAGAGAATAGCATAATCTTGATTCATCCATTTGCTGCCTTGGTGGGAGTGAATGGAGCCAACTCCCATCTGGGATATGTTGGCATACTCAAGAGTTTTATAAAGAGACCACATTTTCATGGCCATGTTGAACAACATGAATCTCTGAAACCACAAAGAAACTTCCACTATGGAGTTTTGTGATTTTTTTTGTGGTTTCTTTTCAAAAAAAACAAAGAAAGCCCCAATGCACATGCTTTAAATATCTTATTAATGTTATAATATGTGTTTTAAGAGAATTTTATACAAGCGTTGCATGAATAATTTTAGTACTATTTCAAACTCACAATGTTTGAAAAAAAAATGTATGGGAAAAATGCAAAAACCACCCTATTAAATTATGAAAGTGCGGATATAACCCGTAAAATTTGGGTAAAATTTAAATGTGAAAGTGCCAATCCAATGACCCCTAAAACGAACCCTTTACGCTGACCTCCAAAGTAAAGTTTTAAGATTCCAACTTTGATCATAGAACATTGGAAAAAAGGCCCCAGTACAAAAAAAAAGTGAAAACCTCAAAGTAGCAAGTAAACTCAACTTTAAAATAACCTAACTTCAGAATTATACATTTCTGCCCCAAAATAACCTACCGACACATGGGCCATAATCACCGGCTCCAGGAGAACCAAGCGGGGGGGTCAAAATGACCATTTATTAAAACTGAAGGATCATTCTCTTGGGAATCTACACCAGCACTCCGCCGCCACTAACCCGCCCAGACCCCGCACCAACAACTCTGCAGGTCCCCTCCTCGGTGCCTTCTCCGCACCCGCCACCTCCACACCTGGCACTAACTCCGCAACCCCCACTAAAACTCACCCCAGACCCACCACCCTAATTCTCTAAACACTCCCCCGACCTTAAACACCACCACCCTAAACGCTATCACTGCTGACTAACTCTAGAGGGAAGAAAGGTTAGGAAGAAAGGGGGAAGAAAGAGGAAGAAATGACCTAGCTTAGGCGAAGCTCCGGAGGAGAAATAAGTTTTAGGCGGAGCGAAGGCGGAGGAAATGGGGGGATTTGGTGGAGGAACGGCAGAGGAATGTGGCGGGGAAGAAATAGGAGTGGTGGTGGTGGGGGAGAAATGGAAGAAATTGACAAACCAATTATGTGCCCGACTCTCAGACTTGAACACGAAGAACAGAGAAAGAGAGGAGGATTGTGTTTTTGGTGTCACTTTAAATGAGGCTAGAGGCAGTCTTTTATAGGAAAAGGGGTACTAACAACTAGGCGTCATTCGTGGAGTAATCCACGCCTCTTCAATTCTAAAAGGACGATTCCATGCCCGTAGTAAAAAGGGAGGAAGACCTAGAGCGATTCACGCCTCTACAATTAGGAGGGTTTTCCAAAATATCTACCCCGAACAGAACATTTATGAGCCCTAGTTGTCCCAACCCGATACAAACCGAACCGAATCGCACACGTTTGGTCTTGAGTCAAGGTCTCCTAAACTACTAGTTGATATTCCTAGATTTTTCATACTAGCCTTTATACTAGCCATATTTCCTTTTCATTTCCAATGTGGTATTTTTAATATATCACAAACCCAAAATATTACTTTTTAATTAATCAATTCGAGCCCTCATTTCTCATTCATACGGAACCCAAATTTAATGTATGCGTGTACTACGATGTAGTACTCGCAAAGACGAAGCCAACGCTTCCTTATTCCAACGTAAACGGTAGTCAGAGCCCACCAGAATCTTTCCTAGGGAATTTGGTTCCAACAATCCCCCACATACTATTACACATGTGTTCTAGACAGGCAAACTTTTGAGAGTAAGAGCGAAGAATCGCGGTGTTTTGAAAGGTAGTGTTTCTCAGCCTTGAACCACCCATAGTGAATAGTTATCAGATTTAATTGACCAGGTAGTGAACACAAGGTCTTGAACCACCCGAGTTTTTGTGTAAATCTAGACAATGACTATCACACAGTTTCATCTTCTCACAGAACTTAGTTCTTTGACTGTGTTCATTTTGACCTTGAACATCCCTGGTTGTTCATGAGTGAACTTGGTGAATTCAACCTCTCTTAATTTTCCTAGAAACAACCTCATTTCACACTCATAAGGTGATTGACCATAAAGGGTATCCTATCATACCCCACTTTATTTCAAAGCTATGAAATCATTAAAATCCAAGCTTAACTTTAACTTGCACAGGTAGCACTTTTTTCTATCATCATAGGAACTTGGAAGAGATTGAAATCGCAAAGTACTTTCATTGATTCAGTTTGATTTTGTTTGCCCCTTGAGCCTATTTCTTGGGATCTCCCATCACTTAGGTAGGGTTACCATCAAGCATCCTCTGTAGTCATAGGCTTTAAACACATTCCTCTAGATGACTTAACAACTTGATCTCGTGATAGACCTTCAGTAAAAGGATCCGCTAGGTTGTCAGCCGATTTTATGTAATCTATTAAGATTACAACTGTTAAGATCAATTATCTTATGGTTTTGTGTCGTCTTCTTATGTGACGAGATTTACCATTGTATATGGAACTCAATGCCCAAAGTATAGCCGATACACTATCAATATGTACACTTGATGCCGATACTCGTTTTTCCCATAGTGGAGTATCCTCTTTAAGTTCTGAAGCAATTTTTCTTCTTCAACTGCTTTATCTAAAGAAATGAACTCAGATTTCATTGTAGATCTGGCAAACAACGTTTGTTTCAAGGATTTTCATGATACAGCTGCACCACCAAGCGTAAATACATACCTACTTGTGGATTTTAACTTTTTTGAATATGATATCAAGTTAGCATCGCTATAACCTTACAGAACGACTGGATATCATCCATATGGCAACCTATAAATTTTAATATGTCTTAAATAGTTCAAAACTCTAGTTTTCCCTTTCCAGTGACTATGTCCTGGATTGCTTGTATAACGACTCAATACGTTAACAACATGTGCTAAATCGGGTCATGTACAATTTGTCAAATACATAAGACTCCCGATCACTCGAGCATATTCCAATTGAAATATCCCATTACTTGAGTTTTTTCATCATCTTGAGATGAGGGTCCTCGGGACTTTTAGCACTTTCTCGGCGTAATGTTTTTGTGACAAGACTATTCCTTCAGAGTGTCTAAAGATTTTTATCCGTAAGATCACATCTGCTAGTCCCAAGTCTTTCATGTCAAATTTTCCTTTAAGTAAGTTCTTGGTTGGTTTGATCATGTATTTATTGCTACCTATGATGAGAATGTCATTCACATATAGGCACAACAAAATGTATCCATTTGGAGTATCTTTGACATAGATGCACTTGTCACATTCATTTATTTTGAAACCATTTGACATCATTACATTGTCAAATTTTTCATGCCATTGTTTAGGTGCTTGTTTTCACCCATATAGGGATTTCACAAGTCTACACACTTTGTGTTCCTGTCTAGGGATGACATAACCCTCAGGTTGTTTCATATAAATTTCCTCTTCAAGCTCTCCATTTAGAAAAGTTTTTTTACATCCATTTAATATATTTCTACATTGTGTATAGCCGTGATTTCTATTAGAATTCTAATTGAAGTTGTTATCGTAACCGGAGAATAGGTGTCAAAGAGATCCAAGCCTTCTTTTTGCCTAAATCCTTGCACCATAAGCCTCGCCCTGCACTTCTCTATTGAGCCATCTGTTTTGTATTTTCTTTTGAAAATCCAATTGCTCCCCAGAGATTTTGAACCTGATGGAAAATCCGTTAAATCCCACGTATCATTTTTCATAATGAGTTAATTCACTGTTCACCGTTTCCTTCCATGAAGGTGCATCCGTTATAGACATGACTTCCTTAAATGTTCTAGGATCATTTTATAATAGACAATCCATTTCAAAATCAGGCCAGATAATTTCTACTTTCTAGCTCTCTTGCTAAGTCTAGGTTCATCACTGCCCTCTTCTGTTTGTTGACCATAAGTACTTGCTTCTCCTTCTTCACGAGTCCGTTTATGTGTTAATTTGTCCTTACATTGGAACATGTTTTCGAAGAACGATGCATTTATTGATTCCATTACTGTATTTGCACGTAGATCTGGTACATCAGACTTGTACACCAATAATCGATAAGAACTACTATTGTGTGCATACCCAATGAAATTACAAACAACGGTTTTAGGTCCAATGGCCTTTTTAGGAGGTGGTAGTGCCACTTTTTATAGGCACCCCCACACTTTTCAGGTATTTGTACGAAGGTATATTACCTTTTCCATAACTTATAAGGCGTCTTTCCAATCACCTTATTTGGTATCTTGTTGAGAATGTAGTTGGAGGTTAGTATAGCCTCCCCCCACACGTTTTGGGATAGCCCATATTCTTGCAACATTGCATTCATCATCTCTTTGAGAGTTTGGTTCTTTGGTTCCGCAACCTTTGTTAGATTCAAGTGAGTAGGGAGCAGTGGTTTGATGAACAATACCATGTTCTCTACAGAACACATTGAAAGGTTCATTATACTCACCTCCCCTATCACTTGGATAATTTTAATTTTTCTACTAAGTTGATTCTCAACTTCCAAATTGTATAAGTTGAACTTTTCCAAAGTTTTGTCTTTGCTGCGTAATAGATACACGTAGAAATATCTTGTGCAATCGTCTATAAAAGGCACATAATACTTTTTACCGCCTCTAGTTTTCACAAACTTTAAATCACATAGATTTGTGTGAATTAAGCCTATAGATTTTGTTGTCCTCTCCACATGTAGGGATGGAGTTTTTGTGAGTTTTTCCTGTATGCATACTTCACATTTGTCTTTACTTGTTTTTCATTTTGGATTCATGTTCATGCTCATTAGTCTATTAACGTATTTATAATTCACATATTCCAATATTTCATGCCAAGTGTTAAAAGACTTAATGACATAAGCAAAAACATTATTCTTATTCATTGAAGACTCGGGTACATCGGTTTTTGGTATGACTGTCATTACATTAATTTTGATCAATCTATCCTTCACATAACCCTTTCTCACACACACCCCATTCTTAGAGATGACTAACTTGCCAGACATGCGCTTGATCATAAACCTGTCTGGGAGAGGAGAGTGCCCGAGATAAGATTCTTGAGAATGTCTGACACATGCCGGACTTTATTGAGTGTCAACTCCTTTTCAGAAGTCATCTTAAACATGACCTTCCCTTGACCTTCAATCGTTGAAGTGGCGGAGTTTCCCATGAAGATTTTCTCTTCAGTCTTGCTCTTTAGATATGTTGTGAACATACCCTATCTGACCAGATATGTCTGGTGGCACATGTATCATACCTCCACTCATTTGGATGGCTCCCAACCATGTTTACATCAGTCATCACCGCATATAGATTGAATATGAGAGCTGGCCTTCAGTTAGGCTGGCTACAACCTTTCCTTTCCTCAGGTCGACCTTGCTGTGACATTCATCCACCGTATGCCCAATCTTGTGACATTTATGGCATTCCCGCTAAACTTCTTGGCGGGTTGCTTCTTGAAGCTACTCGAGTTTTGTGGTTGAAACTTTCTTTTCTTCCTCTTATGCTCTGCCAGATTTACTTTTTTTCTCAGGTTGCACCCCATCGACCTTTTGGTTGGTTAACTCAATTCGAAGTTTGACAATAAAGTCCTCCACTTTCATTGTCTTCTGTTTGTGCAACCGATAGTGCTTGAAGTTCTCCCACTTTTGAGTAAACTTCTCAATGAAGGCACCTACTTGAAAGGTTTCACAGATGTTCATGCCTTCAGCTATGACCTCATGGGTGATAAGTTGCAACTCTTCAACCTGTTCCATGATCGGCCTTGAGTATACCAATTTTTAGTTCAGAAACCTTAACACAACATGCTTCTTTGTGCTCGCGTCTTTAGGCTTATATTTCTTGTGCAAGACCAGCCACAAATTTTTACTCATTTTTTTGGTAGTGTACAAATTGTACAACTATTGAATCAGTCGTGTTGTTCGTGTTGTTATGTAGCCCTTGCTCATATAGTCCCCTTGAATCCAATTGTCAAGGCTTCCCTGGGCGTACACATCAGTGTTATCAGGAGAGATGGAATGTTTGTCCTCCTCGAGATACTTGTCTAGATTCAGCGTGGCCAAGAAGAATTGAATCTTTTGACTCCACGTCTTAAATCTCATTCCATCAATGATTTTGGGAAAAAATCCCGCCTATTGAGCCTTTGGCAATGCCGGCATCATGTACCTGATTTGATGAACATTTTTCTCCACCGCAGGTCTAACAACCTTGGGCTGAACTACCGGGGTTGGCCCACTAGACCACTCCCAACCTGAATTTGGAGCATCGACTCACCAAGGTTTCCAGTATCGACATTCTCATTTGCCATTTTTTACAAATTTATTTTTCAAACAATTAAATAAATTACTTAAGCTTTAGAACAAATTTAAAACACTTTTATAGAATATCCTCATAATTCCCTAGAAAGTCTTGTGGAGGGACACAATGTCTCCTTAGAATCGCTAGCCTCCTTGGATAGAATTTTTGTTGGTTATTCAGTAAAAGCCGCTTTAAAATCTTATTCCAAATTTTTTCTCAATTTTAAATTCAAATGTACAAATATCAATTTCCAATTTTCAAAATTTGAAAAATAATTAATCGTAATTATTGTCCTTATTTTGAAAATCATTACAAAATTCAAAACTAATTAGAACTAAAATTAATTCAGAACTAAATAATGCTATAATGTTGGAAAGTAAATTGTTACTACTTTACTACGTTAATATTTCAATAAAATTAGGCCTATGCATGAATAGCTTTGTCGTGAAATTTGTAAAACTACACACTACGTTATCAATAATGCTATATTGATGAATTTTTAGCGATTTAAGAATTTAAACAATTTGGATAAATTTTTACTACTAATTCTATTATAAACTTCATGATACCAGATTGATTAGTTGTGAGGGTGTAAAATATATATTTTTAGAATTAAGAATTGTTAGAACCTAAATTCCAATTAACTAGACAATCACTTATGTAAATAAATAACATAATTAAGTAAATAAAAAGGGAGCATAGAAATTATACCAACTGAGGTGAATGGTTGAAATTGATACAGAGGCGAGATTAAGATCTCTATCCTTAATTGTGAAAGTGTGATGGTTCGATAGCATTCCGAATCCTAAAATACAACTACTACACTTTCTACTCTGCACAATTCAACAACAGAAACTGGCAAACCAATGCAGTGTCTTACTCTCAAACTCGAACGCAAAGAACGCAAAAAACACTAAGAACAGAGGAAGGAGGGGAGAGGAGGATTGTGTTTTTGGTGTCACTTAGAATGAGGCTAGATGCGGAACTTTTATAGGCAAAGAGGCACTAACAGCTGGGCGTCATTCGTGGAGTAATCCACGCCTCTTCTGAAGGTAGAATTTCACGCCCCATAATAAAAAGGGAGGAAGACCAGGAGCGATTCACGCCTCTGCAATTAGGTGGGTTGACCAGTTCAAAAATTAAATTCTAGCAGTCCATCCCGTCCCAACCCAAACCGCACGTGTGTGGTCTTAAGTCAAGGTCTCCTAAACTACTACTCTCTTTGTCCTGGAATAATTGACACATACACTTTTAACTCGGCCTTTTATGCAAGCTGATGTGCCAGAGAATAATTGTGAAAATTTATGGATATTTTTGGGAAACGGTGGGCCCAATCAAAAAGTTTTTAAAGTTAATGAGGATATTGTAAGAATTTTACAACATATTCTTTACCATTTTTTGTAAGAATTAAAGTGTCATTTTATATGGGACGGACAAAAATAGAAAGTGAGCCAATTATTCCGGGACGGAGGAAGTAGTTAATATTTCTAGTGTTTTCATACTAACCTTTATATTAGCATATTTCCTTCCCATTTCCAATGTGATATTTCTAATATACCACAAACCCAAAATATTACTCTTTAATTAATTAATTTTGAGCCCTCATTTCTCATTCAAACGGAACCCAACTTTAACGTATGAGTATACTGTGATATAATACTTGCAAAGACGAAGTTAACGCTCTTTTATTCCAACGCAAATGGTGACTGAAGCCCACCAGAATCTTACTTGAAAACTTTGGTTCCAACAAAGTTAGGTATTGTTGTGTAAGTTCGTTAAGGGAAGGGAAGCAAATGGTGAATGAAAATTTCGACTACATCCAGCCCGATGCACTTTACAGACTGGAAAGATTAAAAAACAGATAAACTAGTTAAGTAAAGCATTCAGTAGGCCGATGAATAATAAAAGATGAGGTAAATTTTTAGGTCAACCTTTGGCTTTAGCCTTCAGGGAACCAATAATAAAGAAATGGCACTGTACGCCTTGATATTACTGATTATTTTTTTTAAACAAAGATTATTTCTCATTCTCATTAACTGGAAAATTATTACAAATTTGAGTTAGGTTAAGGTTAGACAACCCCTAGTTATCAACTATAACTAATCTATTAAAATGTTCTAAACTATTTTGGCTCACACACTATGGGGTGAGCATCCCACAAATGGACCTATCATTAGGTTCATGTGCCATAAAGGCAATTTTCTACTTGACTCGCACCTCCAATTTTCGTCTTTATCATATTGCGATAGCTTTGTAGTTTGAAAAGGTTGCAGCTAGATTTCTCCATTCGGAAATGAGGAGTGTTTGTTGAAGGAATTATGAGGGCATATCCGTTTTATTTTGAAGCAGTCTGGTATTGAGATTGTTAGCCAGATTTGTCTGCACCGGGTTACCATAACTCCATAGTTTTGATTTGTGAACCTTTTTGGAGGTTGTCACTGAATTTCTCCAATTAGTGCGGCGGGATATAATCCATATCTCGCTAGAATCGCAAGAGAACCAACAACACACCTAGAAATGAAGACATAAAAAGAAACTAAAATAGAAACCATGTCTTCATTTAGGGAATTCATGCTACGACGCATATCTAGTCCAACACATAAGCAATTAACAACTTAAGAGTATTGTCCCCCAAACTTGCCGCAGGTGTGGTGCTGCAGCTAGTGGGAATTCCGTTGTGCGCCAAAAACTCTGTTCTACGAGTATGTACTACTATATAAAGACCTGTTTTCCTATTTTTTAGTGGGTCAGATCACATATTCCCAACAACAGGATGACCTATTTCAACGGTTGTCTGGAACTTAACACCACTAATGACATGGTCAATCAAAGCTCCTAATCGACTCTCCATCGCAATCATCACAAGGCTGCCGAGGCTAAATCCGACTACTATGAATATTTGTTGAGCGACTAGAGAACACATTGGGTGGGGCTAGGTTATATGGATGAACTAGAGAAAAAATTGCGCCGGATGTGCTCTAAATCTGAAATTTTGGCAGGGCCAAGTTGGGAACGAATTGTTGACCGCCTTACACCGCGAGTGACCGATTTACTGCCATTGACAGCCTTGACCATGACCTGCTAGGCGGCCGTTGACCAGTCCGGGAGGCCATTGAATTTTGTGGAGGGCTGGCGAGCTCGCTGAATAGCTTTGTCGAACCGCCTATGACCTTGTAGGGAGCGTTGTTGGTTCATCGGGTCGCCCTTTGTCTTCCCTGCATTTCTGATTCCGTCGACTTACGTTGGAGGCGACCGGATCAGTGGTCGTCGAACAGCACCTCCAAAAGCCTGAAAACACCAAGAAGCCTCTGACATTGCTGGACCACATGCGAGCTTGGCGGAGCGCCGATTGCCTCGCCGGAACGCTCGTGGCTTCTTCTGGACGCGAGCTAATTCCATATCTGCGTCGTTCGTCGCTGGAAATTCTGGTGTTGGTGGCGACGAGGATGGTATCAACTGCGGTCGTTCTCTTTTTACGGACTAAAAACATGGAAAGCATAGAAACACAATAAGGAAGAAAAGGGGAGAGAGGCTGTCGGCCGGCCGGCCAGCCAATGCCAGCGGCGGAAGCCTCTCTAAATCTAGGGTTTTTGTGGGGGTTTTTAGAGAGCGGGGAGAGTAATTGTGCTTTTAGAGAGAGAAACTGGACACTTGTTTTGTTTTACATTAGTGATATTGGACATTAGTGTTCAAGTTAAAGAAAAAGATAGTCCTACCTTGGTCATATGGATTTGACCTCAACCAAAACTCATCAAATAAGTAGCTGGTTCTACATCTTTGGATTTACCAAGTGACTGGGAAAAAGAAGAGTTGAAATAAACTCCTTATTCCGCCCCAACTAGCATAAAAATTAGGCAAATTCTTCAGTAATACCGTATTTCCAAATATCTATGGAAAGATGTGGTTGCATTTAAATTATAAAAAGGTAAAAGGTTTTAGTTGTAATATTAAATTTTATTATGCAACATTTAGGATTGATATGTTTATGACTTGATTAATATAACCCGAAAATTTTATTGATTTCTTCAAATTCACAGTTTAAACCTTGGGCTTTCCATAACTTATGGAAATACCGTCTTTTAAGAGACAGACTCTAAAATTATTATCAAATTGTTCAGAAAACATATTTGACCGTCAATATATTTACCTACGTATAATAATGAGGGACTGTATTGTAATTAAAATAAAAGAGGGGTTGGATTGTAATTAGAAAAAGAAGCAGGGGTTGGGTTTATATTTTAAAAAGATGAAAAGTCATTTTTATCCTCAATTAATGAAAGAAGCTTTAGAGCTAATACTTTAACCTGTCGGGATGACCATGATTCAGCAATATTGTAAGTTGAGAGGTCAAAAGTGTTAATAAAAAAATTAAGGGCCAATGGTTAGCGATCGTGATAGTTAAACAGCTACGGAAATTATTTGCTCTTATTAAAATGATGTTATTCATGATTGGTCTAACCATTAGTTACTTTCCCCTCTTCTTTACATAGGTTAATGTTTAAAACTTTACGCAACCACTCATGCTTCCAGTTGCTAAACCCTTTTGCAGAATACCTGCATTGGATGTGTAATCTTGTGGTGTAGAACCGTGGAGATGTGTCAACAGTTTGGTGCAAGTAGAACTGAGATTTTGTGGCCTTAGACTAGAATTATACGATCTATTTAGTGCCTCAAATGTAAACATTTGTGCACCACTTCATGTAAGTTTTCGAGCACCACGATATAAGTTATTTTTTGTAACAATTGATTTTATATAGAAAAAGGTCAGGAACCCTATATAAACCCGAATAATTTTAAAAAAATTTAGTAAAACTAAGAAAATTACAATAAAAATTGAAAAACCGAATAAAGTAACTATGCTACAAAGTCAACTAACCTGATTCATTAAACAAAAAGAAAAACTTTTAAGCTCACCTGAAAGGGCATTGGAAGTGTTCAGAATATTCTAACTCTCATTATCTTTTAATTAAGTCATCCGGTTATCGCAAGTGCTTACGAATTGTGGTATTAATTTTAGTTGATAGGAGAACACGTCCAGATTGTGTAAACCAAAATAAGGAATCTCGAAGCAATTGGAAAATCAGAATCAAATAGCAACATTCTCCCACTTTAATTCAACTACAAGGTCTGACCCCGTGTTTGGAACCACCGACTTAAGGTGAGTTGGTACAAACTGATTTGATATTCTTGGCGATGTATTAGATCCTTAAGGTGAGAAATGGTTTAAGATCTGTGTTCAGGAGCAGTACTTGGTAACTGATTGAAATGTTTTATTGATTTACTGACCTGTTCATTTAGCGGTGGTGACGACGACCAGACTTGTGCTGATGGAGAGAGACCATGAAATCTTGCAATGACCGGAACAACATAATTATCACATACTCACACTAGGTACTCCAAAAGCCAGGTAACAGAATACATACATCCCTCTCACTCTCACTGACTAGACATGGGAAAGCCATCCTCAGTCGGCGCCGGGTCCACCATCGGCGTCTTCTTCACAAGAGGTTTAGGCATGTCAACATCCTCTTGCACAATCCTCTGTTGGGGATGACACAATAGGACACACATGTAGCGAAACACTACACGACTGAGCCCCTGTCCACTCTCCTGTATGTAGCCCTCATACTCACTCACATGTTCAAGAGCCTCAACAAGTGCATCATACACCTTCTGAGGACAATTGTTCGGGCCAGGTTTGTCATGCAGGTACATCACATCCAGAGTGAAGAGTTTTTGCGTGGCTGCCCACTGATGCTGTGGGGGTACCGAAGATCTACAGTACAATAGCAACTAAAATAGTAACAGATACACATCAGAGTATGCAGTACAGGCAGTAGTAGAATGCAGAAGAGAAATTAAACAGCAGCAAATGTTCCAGCAGACGCAGAATCAGGGCATCCGCATAGCTTTTGTAGTTCAAACATATGTTGGCAGCAAGAGTTTAAGAAATCAGTAACATCATTTTAATCGTATGATTCATATCTGAAACACAACCAGTTTCAGCATATTAACAGGAATATAAGGAATATAATGAGATCCAAATCATTTCAATTTAAAGTTGTGGAATGAATCAAGAACAACCAACGCAAACATTAAGGAAGGACATTGATCCGGGTAAAGTTCAATCGATGAAAACCCTCACTATAACACCCTCACTTTAAGCAATGGATAATAAGATAATAAGGGGGAGTTTGGTATAAGGGTATCGGAATGGGGAATCAGAATTATTCTATTCCCATATATGGTGTTTGGTTTAACTAAGTGGATCAGAATCAAATTCTGCAACGAATCCTAAATTTTGAGGAATTTTTCAGAACAATGCCTGTTCAAGTCTAATCTAATACCACTCAATTCCAAATCCCACTGTTGAACCAAATGCCCCCTAAATGATACTAACATAGAAGTCAGCAACAAGTAATACTTCAGATGGACAAAATACATCAACATATACCTACTCGCAAAGAAATGTACAAAACGACTGAACACGGCACAAACTGCATGATTGGGGACTAGTTAACAGTTAAAAGAAAAGGATAAACACAAACTAAATTTCATTTACTTTCTATGCATTAACACATGTGAAATGTTCATTTAGTCAACCAATTTTTCACTTACCACTCTCAGGATCCGATTTTGTGCACGAGATTTCATAGCTTCATGAGCTGCTATCCTAAATAGCTGTGTCAAATCTGCTTGATCAGAGGATGAATCGATTGAAAGCCCCCGCAATGCAGATATCACAGAGTCAACATCACTGCTGAACTCTTTCCGAAGCTTTACAAAACAAAATAAAAGAGATGGAAGAAATTAGGAGGTAAGTTAAAAGCTGATACTCCCCCCTCCTCCCCTTCATTTAAGGCACACTTGACTATTTCACCATAAATGAACTTTACATCAACAGATAGAAAACAAATGATTGGACAAACTACAGTGATTGAAATTTGAAAGGTAGCATTTACAATTTTAGGCATTACTGGGAAAGAGTAATATAAGTTATAATGATACCCTCCAATGCTCCAATTTGGCTCAATTTTCTTAAAATTCACAATAGATCAAACTCCAATATACTCAAAACAACGAAGCAATACTCTAATAATCAGTATTGGCCAACTAATCACCTTCTGCAAATGACATTCTTTCAGGGCTTGGGCTCAGAAAAATTAATTCTCAAATCTTTTAGTAAACAAACTCACTCACTCAAATGACATTTTGAAGTATGTCTACATTAATCCAAAATTCCAATTCCCATTCTTTTCTACCATACAAAGACCGTTTTCACCCTAAATTTGGGCTTGTAGCGACTTCACCTAGATAACTCTTATACATCATCTTCAATGTGAGAAAAACTACAGCATACTCCCGCTAGTCTCCATTTCCAATCAATAGAATACTTCAAATTGACACAATTAGACATCAAAGAACCATTATTGCAGTGTACTCCAAATACCAATGCAGTTAAAAGTGTAATTAAAGACACAATTTTAACATGATGGTATCAATTTTTCCCTAAAAAAGAGGCCCCGGAAGAATTCAAAGCATACCCAAGAAGCAGATTTGCCCAAAACGGTGAAGGCGAAACGGTGGTCGGAGTTGATGGTGAGCTTAGAATGGACGAAGAGATGAACGGATTGCTTAATTACGTCGAGTCTGGTTAAGGGTCTGCCGCCGGCTGCGGTAGACTTCATCTCCACCATGGATTCGGGGTCCACATCGATGCAGATGAGTATGTCTTCGCTGGAGTAACGCATGGGTGCTTCTGTGTGTCTGCCTGCCCATGAGGAAGCTCCTGCCATGGCGGATACCCTGCTTAGTTCGAAAATCTGAATTAGGATTAGCCCAATGCATAAACTGGTTGATTGTGTATAAAGAGTTGATGATTGATTGTGTATAAAGAGTTGATGAATGTGTTTTATAACTTCTGCAAGTTGCATAATAAAACTTTAATATTGTAACAAATACTTTTGACCTTTTATTATTATAATTAAACTCTGTCTTTCCATAAACATATGGAAAGACTGTCTTTCCCAAGAATTTGCTTGTATAAACTGGTTTTTCTTAATAGTACTACAATAATGATTTACTTTTATTATTTTTGCCTATTTAACAGTAGATTTAACTTACTATGACTGAAATTGATAAAAATTAACACAAAATGTAAATATATGTAGCAAAATTCTAAATACATAAAAATTTAAGAAAAGATTTACCATATTACCCTTAATTTATTTTAATATTAATCAATTTTTAATTAATAAACTTCAATCCTCATCAACTATTCTTCTTCAAGAATAATCCACAATAAAAATTATAATTACACAAACACCTTAATAATTAGATTACTCCTTGGACAAACACTTTAAAATATGTAACAATTAAATTAAGTGTAGCAAAACATCGAAAACTGGACGATGGTACACATTAAGGAGACCCATACTCATCGGGCGATGAAACCTGTGGATTGCATGCTGTTGGAATTTGCTAATTCTGGCGGAGGATTAAAACCCAAGGGTTGCACTGGGATCAAAATTTAAGGAGGCCTGGAAATTTTAATTTTTGTCATATATATCATTTTTGACAAAGTCTTGGGAAAGACAGTCTTTCCATAAGCTTATGGAAAGACGGGGTTTAATTATAATAATAAAAGGTAAAAGACCTTTGTTGCAATATTAAAATTTCATTATGCAACGTGTAGTTGTTATAAATTTTATAACCCGGTTCATACAACCCGAAAAATTTATCTTAATTTATTTTAATTTACACTTTAAACCTTTGTCTTTCCATGACTTATGGAAAGACCGTCTTTCAAGAGACGGACTCATCATTTTTTTGAATTTTTCCCCCTCCTTAATATTAAGAACGTGGCCTTTTACTTTGGGTTGACCCCTTTCTTTCCAAGTTTTAAGATAAAAAATAAGTAAAGAAGAATTTTAAATTTAGGATCTTTTATGGAGGATTTAAAACTTATTTTAAATAAATTAAAAGTTGGGCTGGCCCAATCACTAAATTTAAGTTCTTATTTAAAATTTTAAGTTGGGTTTTAGACCAAATTAAAAAAGCAATGAAAGATCATTTTCATTTTAGTAATATGTGATACTTCAAGTGGTATCTTTTTAGCAAATATTTTCTAATAGAACTTAAAATTTTCATGCATCTTTTCGGTTGAGGAATATTTATGTTTGTTTGGAGTGTTAGTTGGAAAATCTGAAAATGGAAAATATGAAATGAAACATTGAAATTGCTTAATACTATACTCTCTTTATTTCTTTTTAAACTTTTTACGTTGATTTTTTGAAGTTAAAAGCATAGTATAACTATTATTATCTTTAAATTTAAATAAATAAACTTACAAAAAAATTATATTTAAAAAATACATGTTATGAAAAATATAACAAGAACTTGCGTTATATTGATCTAATTTATATATTAAATGTAAATTTACGATGAACGTGACACACTTTTGAGTTTAAAAAATCAAAATAGAAAGGTTAATAGAGGACAGGGGAAGTATAAGTTATAATGATGTGGAGAGCCCAACATTTCATATTTTCATTGAATTACGTTATTGCATCGCCCCGTCTAGTTCTTACTGTGCGAACAAGTTATGATTGTATCGATGAAAAGTAAATTTTACATCATATATTTTCTTTATATCGGTAGTTTATTTATAAATTTTGCATCGATAAGTTTTATTGTTTTACAAAAGAGCCCAAATTAAATGTTTGCACGAAACCTCAAAATACTTTGCACCGGCTCTTAAAGAACGGTGACCAGAGACACTCACAGTCCTCCAAGTGAGGAATCCAAGCTGATAGAATTGTACCACCAGGTTGACTATTTGCCTCCCCGTATAAAGGAAGAATTGATGGAGCTCCAGAAAAAGCGTAACCTCTTGAAATCCAAATTCATGGCCTATTTGCCTTCATAAACCTAAGGACTGGAGACTTGAGTTTTTCTTTGACACTCCAATCCCTTACTTTGAGAATGAGATCTTGACAAAAGAATCTCGTTTCACACTTTTCAGAGGGGCAAGAGTAGAGTTGTCAGTTTCTGACCCAAATCTGAAACCCGACACGTATCGAAATGACCGATTCAATCCGAAAATCAATTTAACCCGAGAGATTTCAATCCGAATCTAAGCCGACACGACCGAACTTCAACCTGAAACCTGATTATAACCCGAGAAATATTGACCCGACATGACCGAATTTAGCCCGAACCTGAATCTAACCTGAGAGCTATCAATCCAAACCTGACACGACCAGACTCAATCTCAACCCGAACCCGACACGACCAGACTCAACCTGAACCCAAACCCGACTCGACCAGACTTAGCCCCGAAACTCGATCTAAACCCGAACACAATTCAACCCGAACACTATTCAACCCGATAGATCAACTATATAACCCGACATGTAATCA
>JAULKM010147327.1:0-17595 GCA_032355605.1 Rubia tinctorum | reverse complement strand
GCCTCTTTTGAAATACACCTTCACCAGCACGAGACCTTCGTCGTGCTTGCAGAGAATACATTTCAGGAAGCGTCCTCTCCCTAACACTTCCTTCAATACTAAGTTGAACGAAGACGGCAAATCGGACAGATAGTACTCCGTCGCCGAGGCCTGAGTTGTGCGCGCGATTTTGTTCCCCATTTTTGCACTCCTGTGTCTTTGCGATTGCTGCCGTTGTCGGATTCCTAAGGTTTTGGTTCTTCGGAATTTTTTTCAGAGAGTATTTTTCATATTAATCGGGATTCAATAATGGCCGAAGTACTAGGCTGAGGCGGAGGAGGGCGGAGGTGTAGGTGCAAGGTCAGTTGCGTGATAACGGCGGTAAAGCGTGTGTATGTGGTGGAACCAATTGGAAGCGACGGCGTTTTGGTATCGGAGTTTTGGACTGAATGCTACATTCTTCTTTCTTTTTTTCATCACAAACACAGATACACTCATGAAAGTTTAATCTTAATCCATTTCTAATTGTTTAATTTTAGTGCCGATCAACTTCTAATTCTAAATATATTTCATGAATTAAATCTCAGCTACATGTATGTTTTAGAGTTTATCCTTTGAAAGATGGGACTAAAATTAAATAATTAGAAGTGAATTAAGATTAAATTTTCAGGAATGTATGTGTGTTTCTGATGAAAAAAAAAATGTAGCATTCAGTCCAAAACTCCGATACCAAAACGCCATCATTTTAGAGTACGTTTAAATCTTAGAGAAAATAAAGATTAAAATTTTGAATTGCATTAATCGCATCATAAATTTATAACTTCTACGTGTTGCATAATAAATTTTTAATATTGCAACTAAAATCTTTTACCGTTCTATAATTCTAATTCAAACTCATTTTTCCACATGTCTATGAAAAGATGATTTTTTTCAAGACTTTGCCTACATTTTAATAACAATTTTATTAAGATGTTGGTTAATAAACTTCAATTTTAATTAATTTTTAATATTTTACTTTAGTAATAATTAAATTTTCACAATTTTTTGTTTTAGACAGATTAACCATTGAGTCCGTCTCTTGAAAGATGGTTTTTCCATAAGTCATGGAAAGACCAAGATTTAAAGTGTAAATTATAAGAAATTAAGATAAAATTTTTGGGTTTATGAACCGAGTTATAATATTTATAACTAATACACGTTGCATACTAAAACTTTATTATTGCAACAACGACTTTTTACCTTTTATTATTATAATTAAACCCCGTCTTTCCATAAGCATATGGAAAGACCGTCTTTTTCAAGACTTTGCCTTAACCATTAGACGGAGTTATTTCCTAATTGATATAACTAATTGGGGGATTTGATATTCATTTTCATTTATTGCTACGAAATTTCTATAAGTTTAAAAAATGTATTTCAATATATTAATAATTATAATTTGATCCTAAAAATTATTGAAATAAAGTTTTTTGTGATTGATCTAACCATTAGTCGATTTAACAGGAGACTTTATCTTAACTTTTAATTCTGAAAATATTTTCCATCTATACTTATATACTATTCCTTCAGTTTCATTGGAAGTGGCACACTTTCCATTTGTGGTTGTTTTTGTGAATTTGGCACACTTTCCTTTTATGGAAAGATTCTCTCAATTCCATCCACTCATTCTACTTTTCACTTTTAAAATTCAATTTCATCCACACATTTCATTCACTTAAATTCAATCACATAAGTTTGTAGTGTCACATCCAACAAAATGAATGTAGTACTACAAGTTTTTTTGTCAATGTCATTGTGTTCCTTTGCCGGGTCATTCATTCAAAGGATTCATTTATTGAATATTTAATTATTCAAAAAATTAAATAAGAGTGTCTCTTGAAAGACGGTATTTCCATAAGTTATAGAAAGATCAAGGTTTAAAGTGTAAATTAGAAGAAGTGAACATACAATTTTTGGGTTGCATGAATCGAGTTATAAAATTTATAACTACTACACGTTGTATAATAAAATTTTAATATTGCAACAAAGACATTTTACCTTTTATTATTATAATTAAACCTTGTCTTTCCATAAGTTTATGGAAAGACCGTCTTTCCCAAGACTTTGCCATACTAAGAGGGTCAATTAATCTCAATAACTATTTTCAATAAAAATAAAAAAAATAATTACAATAACTATGGGGATCCATTAAATACAAGCTAATGAGATGAAAAATCTCCCTTACTTTCTAGTTTGGGATTATAATCAAATGTGTTTTATAGTATTAATTTACAAGAATAAATGGGATTGGGATCCCAATCTTCCCATATACTCATTTAAAATTGGGTAATTATGGGACACCCAATTAATACCCGATAAATTCCCGTCTTTTGATGAAGATATTATTTGGGTGCTGCTATATCACACTCTGTATTTTACTTACTTACGCCCTAATACGTATAAAGGTGTATAAAACAAATTTAAATTTAGAAAAAACAAAATAAAATTACAAATTATAAATCAGCCCTTCTTCTTCCCCCTTCCTTCACCACTCACCGGACGCCACCACCTCACAGTCGTCGTGCCCGACACCTCACCGCCTCCACTGCTATTTTTCTTCTGCCACTGCCCTTTTTCTTCCGCCACCGCCCTTCTTCTTCCTTCACCACTCACGTCGTCGCCGCCGCCCTTCTTCTATCGCCTCATTTTCTGACGAATCGCGAGAACCGGGGTGGAGAAGGAGATTCGAAAATGAGAACCGGGGGAAACGCGAGAACCGGAAAACGAGAACCGAGGGAGAAGAAGATCCGGCCGGGGGAGAGAGAGATCGGGAGAGAAGGGAAAGGGAGAACCGGAGAAGGAGATCCGTCCGGGGGAGAGGGAGAACGGGGACAGGAGAACAGCGAAAAGCGAGGAAACCGGGGGAAGGGGAAGGAGACCGGGGGAAGGAGAACTGGGGAAGGAGAGGAGACCGGGGAAAGGTAAGGAGAACATGGGAAGGAGAGGAGATCGAAGAATGGGAAGGAAGAGGTCGGAGAAGGGGGAGGAAAAATAGGCCGGAGAAGGGGAACACCACGTCGGTCACTGAGAAAAAGGCCGGCAAAATGACTCTCCCCGCCGATCAGCGTCCGCCGCCGCCGACTAGATTAATTAGTATTAATGCCAATTAATTAATAAAACTATTTCTCACACTAATAATTTAGATATATCCACAAATACAAAAAAAAAATATTTCATTTGTACAAAATACAAGGCATGATTAAGTAAAATACAGGGGATTATATAGCGATTCACTATTATTTAGTGTAAATGGACTCTACTCAAGTGTGAATATTTTTTACTCTTTTTTGACTATTTTTATGGTTAAATTTTCCAAATTTCATCAGATTCCTAACTACGGTTGTACACGAGTTTGTTCGAGTTCAACTCGTTTAAAATATTTCGAACTCGGTTCGATCAGATTGAACATGTAAAATCATGATTCACCTCGATCTCGAGTGTAATTAATTTAGTCAAACTCGAGCCATGAATAATTAAATATATTATTTACATTATATCATATTATTTAATAAAAAATATATATAATATGTTAACTCTGTAAACTCGACGAAATTAACGAACAATATTAGTTGGGTTTGAGCTCGATCTCGAATACTGTACGAGCTCGACCTCGAACTCGAATACTATAAGTGCTCGACCTCGAATACTGTAAATGCTCGGTTCGAAAAACTGTACAAACTCGAATAATGTACTAGTTTGATCTCGAACACTGTACGAGTTTGATCAAATTGGAATTCAAGTCGAGATTTGACCGAGCTGTTCGCAAATAGTTTGCTTCATTTACACAAGAACGTATCACGAGCTCGAGCTTCGTCACACTATGGATGTAAACAAACCGAAACTGAACTGTTTATGAGCATCTCTATCAAACCTCGACTCAAATTCAAGTTTTGATAGAGCTCGAATCAAATTAATTTCACTCAAAATCGAACTCGAGTCAAACTAATTTCATTCGAACTTGAGCTTGAGCCAATATACTACAGGTTCACACGAGTTTGAGTCGAGTTGGAACTTAAGATATTTTAAACGAGCTGAATTCGAATTAGTGGTTGTTCGAGTTCAGCTCGACGCATTTATGGTCCTAAGTGCTGTAGAAATAAAATGAAAGAACATGAATTGTACCCTGTCCGACAACAGATTAAAATATAATTTAAGCATGTGGATGAGTGACGGTCTATCTAATAACACCAAACTATTAGCCTACTGATTTATACATGAGTTACAGATTTATAATTTGTGAATTATGGTGAATTTTATGTTAAATATTACATATGCATTTAATTGGGTAATTTTGGGTATTTATTTGGTATTTGTTGGGTTCCCATTGAGATAACATAATTTGAGACTCATTGGGATCAAAATTTCCCATTAACATAGTCATTCTCATCCCGCCAAATACCAAAAGCGAATGTGTATTTAATACTCGATCCCATTAATTACCCAGTTATTAATATCCCATCTCATTTCTTCCCAGAAATACTTAAAAACCCACCTTTAACACGAGTCACTCATTTTTTTAATTACTTGGGCATCAGAGCGGGCACTGTCACACACTGCCTTTCCATGAGTGACTCGTGTTATTTTACAGCTATCCATCTACACCAGAATCATGCTGGAAGGAGACCCAAACAGAGGCCGTACCAGAACATCCACAACAGTTCCAACAATCCAAGATAATCAACTCCAAACCAAGCCCATGACAAAATATGACATTAACAGTGATCAACTGGGCAAGATTGTTGCTTTATAGTTTGGTAATATTATACTTTAGGGTTCACGTAACTAATATTGTGACTACTGTCTAACAAACTCCTTAAAATGTTAATTTATTCTGAAAATAATATTAAGGGAGTTCATTACTCCCTCTGTTCCTCTATTTGTGGCATTCTATGCATATGTGTTTGGATTTTAGTGGGAAAAAATGGATGAAATTAAATGTAGAAAGTAAAAAATAGAATGAGTGGATGAAATTGAAATAATCTTACATAAAATGGAGAGTTTGTCATTTTAAAAAATCTCAATAAAGTAAGTATGTCACAAATAGAGAAACGGAGGAAGTAATTTTAAAAAAAAAAATTGAGTCCATTAATAATTACAGAATAAAAGGTAGTTGCAATTTACCTAAGAAAGGTTGAATTGGATTCAGTTAATGTACACAAGTACGTCCCAACTGTTTTCGTACACTTCACTTTATATCTATTTTGGCCATTTTTTATTCATACTTTATCATGGGTTGGCCCAAAATAAGACTAAATCAGCTTCTAAATAAAAGGAAAATTAAAATAAATTGAGGGAACCCCACCTAAAAAGCATATAATAATACACTTTTAAAAATACTACCTCTCTCTCCGCAAAAATAGTTGGGACTGGGAATAGCATAAAATAATAGGAGCACTTCTAACACCTAAATATAAGACCATATACAATGCAGAGACCGCTTCGATCCCGCTTCTTCAGTTTCAGTTCATTAAATAATCAATCTCTCTTCCACCTCAGCAATTGAGCCCACAACAAAATCACTCTATTTTTTTCTCCACAATGGTTGAGACCACTTTGAAACCACTCCATGGATCCCACTTGATTCTCTCTATCCTACTCATTATTTTTACCTTTATTAATTAAATAAAATACATTTACCAAACAAAATAAATTGTAATGTAAAATTTAATAATACACCTATAATTATTGAATTGGATTTTATTTTATTTTATTCAAATTTTATTTTATGAACCATAATTATAAAGAATCATATATTTTTTTAAAGAATGTAATTTTTATTTTTTAAAAGAACCAAAATTTAATTTAGATTTTGGAAATAAAAATCAGACTTTTTAAAGACTTTTTTTCCATTTTTTGGATTTTAAAATAGAACAAAATAATTTTCAATTTTTTTTAAAAAAATAATGGGGGACAAAAGGTGCCACATGGCACCATGAGTCAACAAAAATGGCTCGCGGGACAGAACCATGTGCGGCCTGCCAAGTTTCTGATTAGAGCACGGGATCAGTTCTTGAGCAGGATGGGGCGGGCTATTTGAATGCAGCCCGCTCGAGCCTCCACTTTGGGAATTTTCAGTTCCGGTTCCGTCTCAATTTTTAATTGAGCTCAATCTGAGCCTCCCATTGTACATGCTCTAAGAACTCAAACCAACAAAACAAAAAAAAAACTCAGAACTACGCTGGTAACAAAGATTGGCTAGTGCATTAGGAACAGAAACGGCAAAATTTCTTCACATTCATGTACCATAATCATGCTATACACCAGTTCCCTGATAGCATCCCTCAATATACGTCTTCATTTCATACTTAATACTCCAAAACTAACAAAATGAGCCAGTTCAAAAAGTTCCAACTACTAAATGCAAAAAAGGACTAATGGAGGAATAAACAAGAATAAACACTCTCAACACCGGAGGCTAACGTTTGGCAGATCGAACATGGTTCAGCTGGTGTGGAGAGGCCTGCTGCTGACCATTTGGCCCCGGTGTACCTGGAGCCGGAGTCCCAATCCTCTCTAGCAGCGGAACCGGGTCTCTAGCACCGCCATTTCTACTACCGACCTTAGCACGCTCATTCTGCATAGCTAAATAGTGGGGGGATGAACTAGCCATATCCTTCAGGTCCGGAAGAGGCTTCAACACTTCGACAACCTGGCTCATTAGAGGTCGGGATTTCGCATCCCGGCTCAGGCACTGAGCAGCTAGCTGTAGCGCCTTCTGTGCACCACTGATGGAGAATCGGCCTTCAAGCCGGGGATCTATCAGGCGATAGAGCCGACGCCTCTCCCTCATATACGGTCTGGCCCATTCTACCAGGTTGTGCTCCCCGGGTGGTCTTGTTTTGTCCATAGACCTTCTGCCTGAAAGCATCTCCAGTAAAACGACGCCAAAGCTATACACGTCGCTCTTTGATGTGAGATGCCCTGGATCAGGTTAGAATAAAATGTACATCTTCACTACATGTTTACAAGCATTCAAAAAGTGTCGCGATGAAAATGCAACTTAATAAGGTTACCTGTCATTACGTATTCGGGGGCTGCATAGCCGTAGGTTCCCATGACCCGAGTGGATACATGAGTCTGGTCTCCCTCGGGTCCATCTTTGGCAAGTCCAAAGTCAGAAAGCTTGGCATTGTAGTCCTGCAGACCATAGTTTGAAATATCAGTTAACCTTATGGATTCGTTTAAGACAACTATTTCATGTTTGAGACATTTACCGCGTCCAAAAGTATGTTGGATGTTTTGAAGTCTCGATATATTACAGGCCTTTCAGCTTCTTCATGAAGAAAAGCTAAACCCTTCGCAGCACCTACAGCAATTTTGAGTCTGGTAGCCCATGGAAGAGGAAGGGACCCTGAATATTGCATACGAGGTCATTAAACTACAGAAAAATGATGCCAGATAGAATACATATTCAGTACTATACATGCCTCAGAACATTGATCACTACTCTGTTAGATAAAGAAGAAAAATAATTCTGCGTTTATATCGACATTGGCCTCTATATAGCAATACAATTAACACACCAAGGCAGTGGCATATTCAGCACTATTTAATTATTTATGATGCCAGGTACGGTTAACACGCCAAAGCAGTGACATATTCAGAAAAATGACAAGATAGAAAACATATTCAGTACTAAATATGCCTCAGAACAATGATCATTGTTCTGTCAGATGAAGAAGAAACAAAGATTAGCGTTTGTTTCAACACTGGCCTCTATAGTGATACAGTCAACACACCAAAGCGGTGACATATTCAGAAAAATGATGCAAAATAGAAAACATATTCAGTACTATACATGCCTCGGAACAGTGATCATTGTTCTGTCGGATAAAGAAGGAAAAAAAATCAGTATTTATATCTACATTGGCCTCTAAAGCGATACAGTTAACACACCAAAGCAGTGACATATTCAGAAAATTGATGGCAGATAGAAAACATATTCAGTACTATTTATGCCTCAGAACAGTGATCATTGTTCTGTCGGATAAAGAAGAAAAAAAGATCAGCATTTATATTGGCATTGGCCTCTTTAGCTTACAGTTAACAGACCAAAGCAGTGTCAAAAAATATCAGCGTTTATTTTGGAAGATTGACATCACATATTCACATAAGACTTTCCACTCTCTAGGTACAAGACAGGGCAAGAACAGAAGCTGGCAAGTTATTCTTGCACCATATCATTGATGAAAGAATCACGGGAACAGTCATATTACAAACTATACATACACTACGGGGGTGAAGTACAACAGGCTTTACAGGAATACTAACGATAAGCATTCCAAACTCAATACTTCAATTACGAGGGTGAAGTGCAACAGCCTTCACAGGAAAACTAACGACAGTGTATCAAAAGCTTATTTTCACAAGACAATAGTAAAATGCCATTCAATACCTAAGTTTATCATCCAGCATCCATGAAAAGACCCAGCTTAAAGAGCAGTAAGCATACGAAGTGAAGATATTTAGATAAAAGGAACAGAACATACTTCTGAACAAGTGATTCTCCAAACTCCCCCTGGGCATAAACTCGTAAACAAGCAACCTTTGATCATCTTCGATGCAATACCCAATTAACTTAACCAGATTAGCATGCAGAAGATCACCTAGATAATTTATTTCAGCCTGAAAAATAAGGATTGACAGTATCAATATGCGATGAATAAGTAGACATTATAATCCTTGAGACATTAAAGATAACTAAGAGCATACCAGCCACTCTTTGTGACCCTGCAGTCCATCGTGATTCAAGGTCTTCACTGCAACTGTGATCCCCGAACCAGGTTTTACTGGTGCTGGACCATTTTCACTGATCCAACCCTTGTAAACACAGCCAAAGCCACCTTCACCAAGTAAATTCTCCTGTTTGAAACTTCTCGTAGCTGACTTCAGCTCATTGAAGCCAAATTTGCGAAGCTGAGAAGCTATTTTCAGTTCCAACTCAACTCTAGGGATGGATGGAGTTTCCTCCTTTACATTTGGCGTGGATGGAGCACTCTCTGAGACAGCTGTGCTAGAAGCCAATACAAATGGAGCAATGGGATGTTGTTCAGCTGCATCATCTGGTGCATCGGGGCTGTCCACACTCACACCATCTGGAGCTACCGGTTGGTCCTGACTTGAAGGTGGGATAACCGGAGCAACGGGCTGGTCTTTGCTTGCATCATCTGGAGCAACTGGTTGCTCCCTACTGGTAGCACTGGATGACTTGCTTTCTTCTGCAAGTATCAGGAATACACAGAAAAATAATAAGCATGAAAGCCTCCCCTTTAAATCAGAATTTAAAATGCTAAAATGCACGGAGCAGAAATTTTAATTTTTTTAAAAAAATAATTGTAAACCAGAGGCATCCTTCAATCGGAACTGTACCAAACACCATTTTGCACAACTAAGTTCTCCAAATCTCATCTCAGTTTCAAACAAAAACCTACATTCACGATTTTATCAACTAAATTGTCCACAACAGCAGTTCCGAACAATGTGATTAAACTGAAATTAGAATTAAAAAATCGCTCAAACAAACACACGGATTACGAAAACAATCGGTCAAACAAAAACCTAAAAGGAACGAAAGAATCGGATGGATACCTAGCTGTGTGCTGGAGCCACTGACAGAGCTATCAGCCTTGGACCTCGGAGACCTCGGAGACACGCAGCTCCCCAGAAACCTCCACTTCCAGCACCCCGCCGCCGCCACTGCATCACCGCCGTCACCTCTCTTCGGACCGGCATTCCTCGAATCTCCCAGTTTCATCCTCTCCGCCGACAGCCCCATTTCCCTTACTGATTTTTTTCAAAGTCTGTAGAGTACATACGAACCCGCCGTCCAAACCGCCTTAAATAGGCGAGCGGTAAACCGAAACCATAGATTAAGCGATTCGATTTCAAAAATCCGAAGGTTATAAATATCAGATTCTGACAATGCCGAGTATTAATGAATTCCTGTAACGTACGAGTCAACAGAATTCAAATTCAAGAATCCATATCCGAACACTAATATTCTCGGCCACCGCCATTGCAGAGATACAGCAGCAGCAACAATTAAGAGGGCGTAACCACATTCCCTCGCGTCATTCAACAATGTGCACGGAAACCGAAATAAGACAATGGCGAGTGGCGTTAAATTAATCAACTTTAAAGCAAAGGGATTTGAAAAGAGGATTACAACAATGCTAATCTGCTAAAGAACAAAACAAAAGAGTGTGTGCTATTGCGTGTGTGCGTGTGAGAGAGATAGACACAGATTGAGGAGTGAGAAATGTGCCAAGTGCGTGAAAAGTAGTGAAGCTAGGACAGAGATTGGGACTTTGGAATTTGGATAATTTAGGAGTACATTTTCTGATTTTCGGGCATCTGGTGAATAAATGATTCTAACAAAATAAACAAAGACTCTATCTACTGGTCTAGTACTTAATGTTTGTTTATTACAATGTTGATGCTAAACTAAAATTGTTATTATTGCATTAGCCTGTCGGAAAAAGTTGTGTTATTGATTAAATAGTTACCAATCTCCTGATTCGTTTGGAGCAGTATCAAGATTTTCATCATGGACAGGACAGGACAGGACATGACGTGACATGATGACCATTTGAGTAGAAAATGAAAGCATTTGCCTAAACAAATAATTTAAGAAAAACCTTACTACACACTAATTATTGAAAAGGTGATAAATTACATGAGATATCTTCACTGAATTTTCAAAAGTACAATTTGTAGATACTTCATCTATTTCAATGGATGTGACACACTTTTTTTTTGATTATTTTTGTGAATTTGACACACTTTTCTTTTATGGCAAGATTCCTTCAGTTTTATCCACTAATTCTACTTTTACCCTTCTAAATTCAATTTCATCCATTCATTTTATTCACTTAAATTCAAATTAAATCTATGGTGTCACATTCAATGTAACAACGATAGTAATTATGAAAAGTTTAATCCCACAAAATAACTATTAGTATGATTTATCTTGATGTCTTTAAATATATGGAACAACACTAGTAATATTTTATTCACATTGTCTTGTTTTAATCTGCGTAAAATTTAAATAAGAATCTTTTTGGCAATTCTTTGTTATTTTTCTCCACATCTCTCGTACGGACCTTTTCCTAATTCTTTTCCAGGGGAGAAGAAACATGGAGAGAAATGAGAAAAGAATTGTAAAAAGATTCTCTGTCTAAAGTTTAATCTGCCTCATACTCCCTCCGTTTCACTGGAATTGACATGGTAGCCTTAGGTGATTGGATTTAGGTGAATGAAATGTGTGGATGAAATTGAATTTAGAAAGGGAAAAGTAGAATGAGTGGATGAAATTGAAGGAATCTTGCCATAAAAGGAAAGTGTGTCAAGTTCACAAAAACAACCAAAAAAAGGAAAGTGTGTCACTTCCAATGAAACGGAGGGAGTATAATACCATTTCAATTTTAGTTATAGTTCTTATTATTTATATCCTTCAAATGAATATGTTTGTTGTAAATAAATTAATAACCCTGCAGTCACATCTCTACTTAGAAGCTTTTTATTACAAAACACTTTTGATGTGGAACGAATATATGAATGCATAATTTTTCTAAATAATTTCAATCTTATAGCCGTTTCATGTTTAAAAAATACAACAATATCATTATTGATGATTATATACAATCAAATAACTGCTAGTTTATTTCAAGTATTAATTTACAAACTACTCATATAAATGGTTGATTTTTTTAATGGTTGGTTAAAGTAACTAATAAAATCAGCCAATTTATTAAATTAGTTGACAATTGATTCTAAAAACTCCCTAGAATTATGCTTTTATCAGATGAAACTGAATTATTAACGTATAAAAGCGCACTTGGAATCACATTGTCGTGAAAGGGAGAGCTTCAAATAAATAAATGACCATGTGCTTTGAACAAGCAAGCTACGTAGTACCAGAATTTCTTGCGTGTTGACCGATTGGTTTGGGGTTGTACCCGGTGCCTAACTGTCTACACTCATATGACATAATAAGGAGAAATCATCACATAAACCGGTATGCATTCACACTGCATTTTTTGTTATGAAAAAACAAGTCCTATGGAAGAAATCCCGTTTGGTCGTATATACTTGTCTAAGGGTAGAGACAGAAAACATATCTTGGGGTTGATACGTAAAATAAAAAATTCCTTCAATTTTTCTTTATATTAGAGGGAATTTTTTTAAAAAAATTTACTCATGTATTCCCCCCGTAAGTTTCATCTTGACAGGGGTTGAAGCCCCCGCTTGGCTCCGCCCATGTACTGGTCCACTGGACTGATAAAAAGGATGTAAAACATGTAGAAATTTTAATTGTTGTTTTAAAATATAATTTAGAAATGCGGCTAAAATGTCACCAAAAATATAGAACGAAATGGTGAATCCTGAGGATCAAAGTCGAACCCGACTAAAAGGAGCATCATTCCAATTTCTGTTTTCCCGCCCATGAAAGGTCTAAGACCGTGTTGGTACGTTTTAGCTTTTTGCTAACCTAATTTTAAAAATGCAAAAAAAAAAAAACAAATTTGAGAAACAAGTAAAAGCTAATTTTTATATACTTTCAAAATAAGTTACACCTTCAATTACAAGCTCAACTCCACCTATACAACCTAAATAAACCAAGCCGTGCAAAGTTAAATCATGTATATTTGGTCCCAGAAAAATAGACTCGTACGTAAAAATATAAAAGTGATATCTATCATGACACAAAACTATGGATACTACCGGTGTATAAAGACTCAATCAGTTGTGAGAACATTTTTCTTCTCAGTGATCCTTCTGATCCTATCCTAGAGATCTAACATTTCATAGCATTTAAGAAAAAGCAAGTGAGAACATCAACTTCAATGATTCAAACAGAGTTATCGCTTAGCAATTGTAAAGCAGAACGTGTCCAAAATCAGGCAACAAGAAGCAAATATAACAGCATGAGACTTACTCGAGATGTGGTTTTTTTTAATATGATATATAAGAATCGAGTAGATAGTATTTGAAATTTCAAGGTATATACCGTATAAAAAGTGGAAATGATGAAGAGAACATACATACCCATCCTCCAGTATTAGCAGCAGTACCATGGTTTTGAAACCACAAATCGGCCAACATATGAATATATAACGTGTGAATTGATATCCACTGGAACGCCTATATTAACAACAAAAACTGCTGTAAATATGAACACGAGAACGGTCGACGATTGAATATGCTCTGCTTCTAAATCTTCAGAAACAGAAAAATCATCCTTTTTAGAACAAGTAAGAAATGGCTGGCGATAGATAGGCTCGGTTCTCACCTTGGAAGCCGCCGGAATCATCATCTCCCTATGTTGATCAAGCTAGGCGGAAATTACGCCGGTGAGTTTGCCTACCCCGTCGACGTTCCCGCGGGAGTGGAATTTCGAAATCGCGGGAGATTTCAGTCGCAGTCAGCATTTCTTCAATTTGGGGGTTTTTGAGAGCCGTAAGCCATCGCTGACATGGACTGCTACTATCCAACTTTACATTTCCTTGTTGGGCTCGGTCCACTTATGTTATGTCCTTATTTACAAGTGACAACTTTTAGGCAACTTTTAGGGAAGTGATGAAATCTACTGCCTCCATTTTTTTGGATGTGGCACCACATCATTAGATGCTTGAATTTAAGTGAATAAAATTAGTTGGTGAAATTAAATTTAGAAAGAAAAAAGTAAAATGAGTGGATGAAATTGAATTAATTTTGCCGTAAAAGGAATGTGTGTCAAATTCACAAAAACAATCAAAAAAGGAAAATGTGTCACATCCAATGAAACGGAGGGAGTAGAAAAAATTGGAGGAAAAAAAAGAAATCAAGATTTTTAAAAATATATATAATTCAACTAGTTTGCAATCCATGGGTGAAATAGATTGTTCATTTCCTATTCACTTCAGTATGGATAAAACAAATTACAGGTTAAATGTGTAATTTAAAAATGGAAAGGGATCTGTACACATCCTTATTTGTACATCATTTCGTACACCAAATCTCAATCATCCATCTAACATAATCTTACCCACTCATTAAATCTATTTTTAGTAACATAATTTCAACCATGACATTATGTTAAATGGATGATTGAAATTTGGTGTACTACAAATAAGGGTATGTATAGAGATATCTTCCCTTTAAAAATATATATTGAATGAGTTGGATAATGGATTCACCGCGGTTTCAATAAAATAATTAGATTTTCGTGTTGAATTTGCGGGTTTACCATCTTTTATTCCTTCTCAACCCGCGTTAATTTTCTAACCCTACCTTCTCAACCGCCAAGTTAATTTTCTAGAGAAAATCTCTTTTAAAACCGATTAACGGTTAAACGTCTAATCAAGAAAAACCTTGTTTCAAGTAGTTTCGTTGCAATAAATAAAAACAAAAATCAAATCATCCTATCAGTTAGTCGATGTAAAACATGATCTTGTGAATTTGCTAAGTAGCAAAATAAAACAGTGCATGCACCGTGCATGGCGTGTGCGTGAATATAAACCAAACAGCATTTTTGCACAATTAGGTCTCCCAAATTCTCATCTTCTCATTTCAAACAGAAAACTGAGTTCATTTATTAAACTGCCACAACCACATGTAGGGATCATCCGGTGGTGTGAGTAGGGACAGCCCCGTTGCAGGGAAACACCATCTCATTGCTCCAGTTGTATTGCCGTGTAGCACCCGTAGAGTATATGAGTTTATACCCTGGGGAAGTTCGGAGAATCACTTGTTCACAAGCAACGCACCTCCTTCCTTCCTTTTCTCTAAATATCTTCACTTGCCATGATTACAGATTACTGCTCCTTAAATTGGGTCATTTTCACGGACACCCCACCGCCATTGCAAACATACGTAGCAACAACTAAGATGGCGTATACATTACATTAATTCTCTTGGTCATTTAACAATAATGAAAACTAGCGAAGAAAGAACAGAGATTGGGAGATTAACTAGGAAGGCGGTGGAGGGGCTGGGGTTAGATGCATGGGAAATTCAATTCATTTTCAGGAATCCCAAAAGAAATTCATTCATTTCAAATGAAGCAAAAACATAGTAAACCTAACACCATTTTTGCACAATTACGTCTTTAAAACCTCATCTCTTCATGATATCATCCATCCATCAAACTGTCCTCAACCGGAAGTACCCACCACAGTGACTAAAGAAAAGTTTGAATAAAAACCAATAACAAATACACGGATTATGATATCACTTGACACATAAGTTTGAGCTTTTTTTATGGAACTCTTCCCAACCAGGTAGACTACTTCTTGAGATGTCCTTGTTAGAACCTAAATTCCAAATTAACTAAACAATCAGTTGCAAAAATAAATAACACAATTAAGTAAATGAAATGAGAGCAGAGAAATTATACCAATTGAATTAAATGGTTGAAATCGATGCAGAGGCGAGATTAATATCTTTGTCCTTAATTCTGAAAACGCCCCATAGTGTGTGACGGTTCGATGATGCTCCGAATCTCAGGATACAACTGAATACACTTTCTACCCTGCACAATTCAGCAGTAGAAATTGGCGAACCAATTCGGTGCCTTACTCTCATACTCGAACACGAAGAACGCAAAGAACACGAAGAACAAAGGAAGGAAGGAGAAAGGGATTGTATTCTTGGTGTATGTTTGAATGAGGCTAGAGGCAGCCTTTTATAGGTAAAGGTGCACTAACGACTAGGAGGTAATCGTGGAGCAATCCACGCCCTACAATGAAAAGGGAGGAAGACAAGGAGAGCGTTTTACGCCTATGCAATTAGGAGATCGGTTCAAAAATTAAATTCCAAAATGACCTACCCAAACATTCTCGAGAACTCGAGGCCTGAACCAACCCGTCCTGATCTGAACCTCGTGCCCGTGTTCTTAAGTTAAGATCTCCTAAAGTACTAGTTGATATTCATAGTGTTTTCATACTAGCCTTTATACTAGCTAAATTTCCTTCTCATTTTCAATGTGGTATTTCTAATATACCACAAATTCAAAATATTACTCAGAACTCATTTTTCATTCAAACGGAACCCGAATTCAACGTATGAGTATACTACACTATTCTAATTGCGGAGGCGAAGCCAACGCTCATTTATTCGGGTGAAAACGGTGGCCGAAGCCCGCCAGAATCTTTGGTTCCAACACTTCTTGATCAAAACCCCTCAACAAGTAACACGCATGTCTAATACTATGGCTTGGTTCACCCTTCCACCCTCATTGGGAATGTCAAAATTGAAGGGATGCTGTAGTATACGAATATGAACAAAGAATATGGGAGAAAATAATAAAAGATAAAAAAAATTGCCACCAACATATATCGCAATACTATCTTTTGATCCCCGATGCCAAAATCGCATATATTCAGTAACCAACAAATACAAAATGATTTGTGTGGTCCCCAAAGATAATTATAGCACGGTGATGTCTGGTGCAGCCGTATTAGCCGGTAAATCGGTTCTGGTCGAAGCATCGGGACGGTGTCACTTGATACAGCTCCATAAGGTACTCCAATGCATCATTCATTTTTTAATTTGATATTCATATGAATTTTATCTGACCTGAATTGTATGACGTTTTAGTAGTTGGTTTGTAGTGTTCGTGTTGTTGGATGAATGATTAGACTTATTGGATGATTTTGGTTGTATTTGTTCGCTTATATATATATAGAGAGAGACACTATGTTCATGTGATGATTTTTGTGAGTATACAAGTGGACATGTTGGGTTCTGTGTTGAAGTCGTGTTATATTGTATGATTGTATGTATGTTTCATGTGATTGTACTCCCTCCATCTCAGAATAAAATACATAGAATTTTTTTCACGGTTATTAAGAAACATATTTGATCGTTAATATGTTTAACTGCATATAATAATAGCAAATAAAAAGTCAATATTTAGATACTACTTATTACGACGAATCCAACAATAACACATATGATAATATTATTTTTTATATATTTATTTAAATATATGACCAAAGTTTTACAGTATTAACTAAGAAATGGTAATAGTGCAGGTAAGTATTGAACAGAGAAAGCATATGAATTAAATGCTTAAACGATAGTCTTTGTTAATCAGTATATGTTTGTCGATTGTGTTTGTATCGAAATCTTGTTACTCCGTATGTTGTATGATTGAAGGTAAGTTTTATAGGATTGTAGATGATTTAAATGCTTAAAATGGTAATTTGTGTTAGCAGTTGTTTGATTGTTGATTATGTTGACGTGTTGAATTTGTGTTATATAGTATGATTCTATGTAAATGTATAGGATTGTATATTATTTAAATGCTTAAATGATAATATGTGTTAATTGGTCGCTAAAAAAAGTCCGTTAGAACACTTATATATATATATATATATGAAAAACATCCCAACAAATGCATATTAGGACGCTAATAAAATCAAACATTCTAATATTGTGTGACACATATTAAAAGTGTCTCTATCAATGGCGGAACTAGGGGGGCGAGCCGGTGCGGCCGCCCCCCAAAACCTCCGGTGACTAGGGTAATATACCCCTCCCGCCCCAGCACCGCCCCTCCTAGCCCAGCCCCGCCCCAGCCCTGCCCAGCCCAGC
>JAULKM010147316.1:0-17596 GCA_032355605.1 Rubia tinctorum | reverse complement strand
GGCGGGTCTCTCTGAATTATGATCGCACGGTGGTGGAGATGCAAAGTTCAAAATCAAGATAGAAACAAGTTTTGCATTGCTGGTAAGTATATATAGAGGGATTTTGGAATTTAAATCAGTTTAGGAAACGGAATCGTTGAAATCGGAATAAAAATTTGTATAGAAATCGTTTTCTATTTTGGGTTAAACATGGGAGGAAACGGCTGACCGTTTCCAGCGTTCCGGGGACGTTTCCGGGACGTACTCATGCCGTTTCCGTCCCCGTTTCCGTCCCAGTTTCCGTCCCAGTTTCCGTCCCCAACCGGAAACTTCAGTCAGTTCCCGTCCCCGTGCATTATAGACCATGAGTATATTGGTCTTTATCCAAAAGGGTTCAAGTTCCGTAAAAGAATGTTTGAGGATTTGGATCGCCTGGTGGCATATTTCCAAAGGCATATTGATGATCCACTTGATTCTGTCCCATCTATAAGATCAGCTGCTGCTGTAGTGCATGAAATTCCTTACGGTAGTTCGTGGTGTGATCGGTGCATGTTAAAAAATGGAGTGGGTATCCTCAATGACCACTTATTTTTGAAGTTATACTTTGCCTTTATTATTGAGTTAGTCTTTTTGAAAGACGATCTTACCATAAACTATGCAAAAACTAAAGTTTAAACTGTAAATTAGAAAAAGTCAAGATAAATTTTCGGGTTGCATTAATCGGGTCATAAATATGTAACTACAGCATATTGCATAATAATTTTTTAATATTGCAACTAAATCCTTTAACCTTTTTATAATTCAAATTAAAACTCGTCTTTCCATATGCCTATGGACAGACGGTCTTTCCCAAGACTTTACCTTTATTAAATTACATATTAAATTTGGAAATTTGAAAATTATTTTTTTATATGATATATATTTATATTTTCACAGTCAAATACATATTATTATTTGTTTCAACTTTTAAAATACAATATTTAACTTTTATAAAAAAAATAAAACATTTACAATAATAACCTTATGAAAATGCCGCGGCGTTCATTCAGAGCTCAGACTTCCTTCTCCTCCGGCCGTCATCCGCAGCTGTTCAGCAAGGTCATTTGAAACTTGACAAGATGCAGAACAAAGAGGGACAAAACATGGATCTCTACATCCCAAGGAAATGCTCGCAGGCTGATCACTTCCAAGGATCATGCCTCGGTTCAGATCAACATTGGTCATTTGGATGAGAGGGGTGTTTACACTAGCAACTTCACCACCTTTGCTCTCTGTGGCTACATTCGTGCGCAAGGTGATGCTGACAGTGCCCTTGATCGCCTCTGGAAAAAGAAGAAAGTCGAAGTCCGCCAACAGTAGATTGAGTACGCTAAGGAGATGTATTGATTCAAGGACCAGTAGTTCTATAAACAATTTTCTACTTATGAACATGAATGTTAGTTAGCCAGATTATGTGCAACTGTGTGACATGGATTTTCTAGAATCATTAATCTTTTTAATCTTTGGATCTAAAAAAAACCTTATGAAAATGTCATTTTTCCTCAAACTTTCTCGAAAAAATATGAGATGGTTGATAAAATTTATCGAGATTATGGGGAATACTTTGAAAATTAAAAATTATTTAGGACTAAAATTATATAACTAGAATTTATTTTAAATGCAAGTCCAAATTTCCAAAATATAGGTCATAATAATATATAGGGTTATTTACATTTATAACCCAGACTTTATGCTGAAAGTGCCAATATAACCCTACAATCACAGAATGTGCTAGTTTAACTCTAAATTTATATTATATGTGTCAATCTAAACCTAACTTTCAGAACATTTGTGCCGATATACCCAAAGTCCCTCTTTCCGGTGTTGACACTCTGAATTCCGGCAATGACAAGAAATGAAATGGAGAAAATACCCTTGACTGAGAAATTATAAATTTAATACCTAAACTACCGGGATTTTTTTCTTCAAGCTGTTGCTCCACAGAAATTCATCACTCCCTCGTCGCTAGAAATCGTCGTCACCGCCGCTAAAAATTTCACCACCCTCCCGCTCAGAAGTCAGACCCCATCCCTCTCCCCGCTCAGCCCACAGCCACCCCTCCACCCAGCGCCACTCTCCTCCTCCCTCTCTCGGTTAGCCACTAGCGCCACTCAGCCACCACCCCCCCTTCTCTCCCGCCAATTTAGTACAGCCGCCGCCACGCCGAGACTTCCGGAAATGAAGCTCTGAGATCATTCGACCCCGATTTAAACCCTAACCCCAACACCCCATGGATTAACGTCTGCTGCCAATGAGTTTCGTTGTGTTCAATGTCCGCCATCCCCACCATCGTCCCGCCGTACCCACCATCCGCCGTTAATGAAGGCCTCAATTATTTCCCTCTGCTTTATGAACTCGCTCGTCTCTGTCATTGTCGCTCTCCACCGCTCTTCCCCAATCTCCAATTAAACGCCACTATAGCCCTCGCCCTAGCCCTCCTTCTCTGATTAAACACCACTTTCTCCCTCTCCCACCACCGCTCTTCCCCACCTCCACCCCACTCCAGCCTATTTCCTCAGCGCCGCTCAACGAAGCATCAGGAAATTGAGACCCCACTCCCCCGTCTATCTCCTTCTCCCACTGTCATCCCTCACGCCCTAGCCTCGCCCAATCCCGCCAACCCACCACCTCCACCGAAAATCCTAAATTTCTTTGGCGAAATTTCAAAGAAAAAAGAAGCGAAAGAGAGAAAATGAACTGAAGAAGAAAGGGTTGAGTAAGAAACGAGTTTGAGAAAAAAGAAAGTGAACTGAGAAAGAAACTCTAACCCCACACTGCTCCATTCTTCTTCCCTCACCACCGATTCGCCACTGATTTAGCGTCGTTTGTGGTGGTGATGGGAAGAAATTAAATGAAGAAATTAAATAAAGGGTGTCGGCGGCGGGGGAAGAAAACGAGAGCAAGGAAGAAACTGGGGAAGAAAGAAAAATAAGTTGGGCAAATTTTGGTTTTTCATTTTTTTAATTTAAGGGAAAATTGGTCTTTTCAATAAAATCCGGCAGTAAAATGATTGACCAAAAAGTCAACGAGTTCAAAATTTATTTTGGCACTTTCTGCCTTGCGATCATACTTTGCTGAATCTGAGATTATTTTCGAGACATCTACGGTTGATACACCACAACAGAATGGTCGTGCTAAGCGCAAGCATCGTCATTTGTTAAATGTGGCTCGTGCTTTGCGCTTTCAAGCTAATCTGCTGATCAACTTCTAGGGAGAATGTGTTCTTACAGCTGCATATTTGCTTAACCGGACACTGGCAAAGCAACTCAATGGACGCACACCATTTGAGTTACTCTATGGATGCACTCCGAACTACAAGCTTCTGCGGGTATTTGGATTCTACACACACAATTCTGCTTTAAATTCTACAAAAAGAAAACGAGGACATCTTCAAAGCACAACTTCACAGCAGCTAAACATGAAATAGAACTTCAACATTAACAGATCGGCCTACAACCAGTACTAAATTACAAAAGGGAAAATTTTCTCCCTCCTAAACTGGACGCTGCCTCCGCCAGTGATATGTCCCTGACATGAATTGCCTTAATAGGTCAAGGCATTATTTTAGGTCATCACACCACTATCGGCCCTGAAGTACTGCACGCCTATATACTTGGTGGTGGGTGCAAATCCGGCACCCTTGACTGCCAACGAGTCATGGCATTACGTGAAGGGAAATGTTCACCTTGACTACCGAAGTTGTGCGAGGAAAGGTTTAGTGGCGGGAAAGGGTTGAGCGGAGGTGAGCTTGGTGAGCGGCAGGAGCAGCGGGTTTAAGGGTGAGGGAGAAATGATTGTGATTGGAAAGATAAGCGTTTCAGTATTTTAGGATACTTTAAGGGGTGAGATTCAATTCCTTAAAATGCAAGGGTACTGATTTATTTTGAATAAATAATTGTATATTAATTTTTCAAAATTTCAGAATTCATATAATTATTACGTTACTATAATTATATTTTTTTTGTATTTTTGTATTTATTTATTTTTCAAATATTATGAATAAATTGGTTTATACTAATATATAAGTCTGCTCTTTAAAGACGATATTTCCATAGATTTTTGGAAAGACCAGGGTTTGAAATGCAAATTAGAAAAAATGAAGGTAAAATTTTTGGGTTGCATTAATTGGGTCATAAACTTATTACTATTGCACGTTGCATAATAATTTTTTTATATTGCAACTGGAACCTTTTACCTTTCTATTATTCTAATTAAACCCCGTTTTTTCATAAGGTTTTGGAAAGAAGGTGTTTCCCAAACCTTTGCCAATACTGCATATGTTATTATGTAAATATTTATAATAAAATCAAATTTTATTGTTGTTTCGCAGTCGCTAATAGTTCATAAAAATCATGTATGGCATTATAAATATATTAACACCTATATTTCAAAAATATTCTTAATATATACTTTTATAATAACATATGCATGTTGTTATAAATATATTCTTTAACTTATACTCTCTCCGTAATATGATTATTGCCTATTTATTTTTTCACGATTTTCACTAATAATGTTTGACTGTCCATATCGTTAGATACCTATAACAATTTTGCATAAAAATTGATATTTTAAAAGGATGTTAACTTGAATATTACAGTATCTCATATGGTATTTTTATTATATATACTATATATTAGTTAAAAGTTAGAGTCAAAGTTTTCCAAATTTGACTTTGAAAAAATAAATAGGCCAAAAATCATGAGAGGGAGGGAGTACATACATGTATATATATATATATATGTATATATTCTTTACAAGTTAGGTTCACCGTTGATTAATTAAACTCAAACCTTTTCATTGCTATTTACATATAGAAATTCTAGAACGGTTGATCGTTGATCAGTTTAAGTCTAACCATTTGATTAGTATTTATATGTAGAAATTCAAATTAATGATGACCATTCATCAGATAAAGTCAAGTCTTTTTATCAGTGCTTATCTATGGAAAGCAATTAAAGGGTGTTGACTTGTAGATTAGTGAAAGTCAACAATATTTATCAACAATTATATATGGAAAGTCAAGTAAGCATTGACCTTTCATCAGTTAAAGTTAAACATTTCATCGTTGCTTGTATATAGAAAATTAACTCAGTATTCATCGTTAATCATATAAAATCAAACATTTTCATCAGTAACGAGAAGCAAATGTAAAAAAGTTGACATGTAGCGATCGACCCTCAAACCGAACATAAATATGTGAATAAGAATATTATAATAAGATTGGGTGGTATTGTTTAGTTTTTTATGACAAAAGGACCGGTGTCGGTTACCCATCGGCTGGGAGAGAAATAGATAGAGACACGATATGAGTTACATGTCAGGTTGAAGTCGGTTAGTAATATGAACAAATAACTGATATTGGGTACACGTCTTTTCCTGCCGGCTCTTGCTGATATGAAGTAGACATCGGTCTGTCGATTATAACCTACACATTTTTAGGCATCAAACATTGTTATGTTGATTCAATGTAAAATTTTCAGATTCTCATTTCACTAAATCCTAACGATGCTTAATCGATTCACAGCCGATTTTGCACCTCACCACCTCTGGCATTTTGTCGCTCCTAATTGAAGCAACCACCTCTTAACTGGCCATTTCAAAGGGATTCTTTCCCATCCCTCACCATCCCCTTGTCCCCGTTTCGTCTCAGCTGCCACCAACTCGTCCCTGTCATCGTTTTGTCCTCTCACACAAACAGTTATCTAGGGAAAATGTTCTCCAAAGGTTGTGGAGACAGGGCCGACATCGGCAGCTTCGAGGGGATGCAAAAAAAATATGCCGAGGCATATCCGACTTCGGTCACTCCCTCCTTTGCTTGGGTAAATACTAGTATTTCAGTGAATTAAAATGAAATTTGGTTAATTTATGTAATTTGAGTATGTTTTGTGAATTAGGTACTTCTGGTAATTTTAGGTATTTGCTGAATTAGTTCCATTGTGTGATGTGAATTGGTTTTTTTTAGTGTGAATTAGGTTGAAGAAACATGTGTTTTGTGTTCTTGATTGAAAAATGCAATCTTGATATTTTCTAGGTTCACTTTGCTTGGGGAATAAAGATAATTTAAGTATTTTGTTTTGTTTTGTTTTGTTTTAGGTCGCCGGTAATCATATTGTATTTTGGTGAATTTCTTGGTGCAATTGTGGTGAATTGGGTTGACTTATTGTGTAGGACAGTGGCGAGAATGAAAAGGCTTAATAGGAGACCTAGGGACGGCTCCCCAGATGAGGCCAAGGCTTGCCAACTGGTGAAGAAGGTTTCGAAGAAAAAGGGAGGAACCCAAGGAGAGTTCGACAAAGCCGGGTTTATCTGCATTGAAAACAAAGACGAGCTCAACCAACTTTTGGGTAGAGGCATCAAGGAGGTAAGGTTCTAGTAAGAAAAATGGAAACTGCTGTAACCGAGCGCCTGGACTTCTTCATGGAGCCGTTTAGGATGTTGGACACGGAAAATCTCATGTGCCTCTGCCTCCTAGTACATCAGGCAAAGGTCGTACAGTTTTATTCCAACTCCAACCTATTCTGCCAATGGAGACCACGAGACTAAGGTGAACAACAAGAGGTTCACGGTTACTTCGGAGTCCATCAACGACATCAGATAACCAATAAAAAAGACAATGATCGAATTGTGTGGCTTGTATTTTGGGGACATTTGGCAAAGGGTGAAAACAGCCCCCGAGGGTGTCATTGATGATTCGAAGAGAATCAAGATCAGTACCCTCAGATTAAAAGAGTGTATGGTGTACGGGCTCATTGTCAGGAATTTGATCTCGGGGGGGTTTATCCTTTAGAGTGCACAATCTACGGTCTCATGCTCTTTTCCACATCATGGAGAGCAATTGGACCGATCCTTGTTTCACGATCATCAATGAGATAGCGATGGTCGGTGCAAGCAGAAAACTCCCGTACAAAAATCTCATCCCCAAACTACTCCAAAAGCAGGGCACCCCAATTGAATTCACTACCGAGATTCTTCTGATGTACAACGATAAACAATATTTAGTGAAGAAGCATTAGGGGTGGGAAAACAACTATTGGGAGATGTGCAGGGATCGTGCTCCTTCGAAAGCATAGGCGACGCGACATTGTATAACCAACCAACTACTGCATTGCGAGGTAACAATTATTATAACTTTCATATTATATTTATGTAATTTGGGGAGTTTAAATAGAATTCTAGAAATTAAACAATCGTTTATGTTTCCAATATCTGCAGCAGTGTCGTTGAGCACGATATGGGGTAGAATCCTTGACGAGGTGTTGGCGTTGAAGGATGAGGTTTACGAGTTGCGGCGCGACATAGACAGGATAAAGGCGCATCTGAAAATTGAAGAGTTCACTGATTCATCATACTCTAGTGAGACTGAAGAGGTGGTCACCTGAGTACAAACTCAACAAGTTACAGGTCCATCGAACGCTCATGGGGTAGAGGTGAACAGTGCAAGATGAGGACTCACATTTCGAGGAGGGAGGGTAGGCTGACCCTATCGGTAGCAAAGAAGATGATAACACTATGGAAGTAGTGTCGGAATATGAAACTAGTTGAATACTTTAGTTATGTGGATTTCTAATTGAATACTTTAACTTGTTTTACTTTTGTTCATGACTTTATCTTCTATGAATTATAACTTTATCTTCCACGAATTAGCATATGTTGATGATATGTAGTTTTATTATTGTAGATGTGAAGGTGTTGGGAAGTGATTGAATGAACCAATTCAACATCCAGTTCTTTGCAATTAGCAATATGGACTGATAGCCAATGTCGGCAATATGTCTTGGTGCATTTGGTTCATCCCGATCAGGCTGCGATATTAAGTCAATATCGGCTATACTTTAACTTACCGATATTGGACATTTGTCAACAAGGATTCCGTTACGCTTGATAGTTGGTCGATTTCATCTTTTACTATCGAGAACCCGTCCTTAACCAAAACCCACATACGTCGCTATATTGCCTTTTGCCGTAATGTTTTGACGTTGGGCTCATGTTGGTGGTGGAGTCAGTCTGTTAAGAATAACACATCGAGATCAAAATACATGTTTGCTTCGACCCTTCGTACATAATCGATTAGCAGGCCATCGCTATTTCAGATGTAGGACATTTAATTTTTTTTACCCAATTAAACGAAAATCGGGTAAAAGGACAATTATTTACCTCGATTTTATAAAACTCAAGATAAATACTATAAATACCTAGTTTTCTAAAAAAGTTGAGTAAGAGGAATTTTTACCTCGATTTTCAACAATTTTTCAAAAAATTGAGGTAAAAAGGGTGAAGTAAAAGTTGTGTTTACTTGTAATGAATACTGCATAAAAAGATTAAGTATCATGTATGTTTTCAACTAATTTGATTAAATTCAAAACTAAATGTTAAAAGTGAGCTAAAATATTAATTATCAAACACCTCTAAATTCTATTTAAATTATAAATTTGCCAACAAAACTAAATATAATGAACGATAAAGTATGATATAATACATACAAAACTTTGAACTAAAATTTATAGTGGCTACTAAGAAAAATTGATCAAAATTAGATAAATGTGTAGTATAGAAACTGCAATGGTGTCATCATAAATATTTAAGAAATTTAAGATGTTAAACTATACTCACTAGTGCAGAATAGGGGTGTCAACGGAGGTTAAAGTGACCTTAGAGCAGTGATTTTGACAAGCCATTCCTGACATACCGTTGTTCACCCTACCACAATGCACGACGGCATATAACCACCATGGTATAGAAAATGTGGCAGCGTTAATACCTGCTGTAGTTCCCATTTTTTAACTCCGTCCAATTGTTCGATTCCACTTGTCGGTAGGGTAATTAGTAAGTTGGTGTGGTTCTAAAAGTAGTAGCTGCAACATCTGAACTTTGGTTAAATTTACTTTTTAAAGGTTTTCTGGTCGATTGGATGATAGTTACGATTTTGGTTATTATGTCGGAAATTGTAGTCTTTTTCCAATTTTAAAAATTAGAATTTATCCATAGCAACGTGGCCATAAGCACATATTTGTAGTAAAATTAAATTCATTTGCATAACACCTTGTGGATTACAACCAAACAAAATGAAGTAATATATCTTTTGGAACCACTAGTGACAAGAACTTATAATGAAACTTTTAGCATTGAATACGGATTTAACTACATAACATGAGTATGTAACTAAACAAAAGCAAATGGTGTAGAAGTGTATAGTAAGGGTCATTTCTAGATAGTTATCCTCCAACCTATTGTGGAGAATTTCATTATTTTTCCTAAACTTCAAAGCGGGATTAGAGCGACCAACTGGTGTTGCCATCACCTTGTACACTTGGTTTCCAAGCATATCTAACATAGAAAACAAACAAGGGGATTCCTAAAATTAGTCAACATCACTAGATCGCATATAGATGAGGCATTTTACATCTACCCGAATGAAAATTACCTATGATTCCATTATTTGCTCTCATAATTTTATTGTGCCCAATGACAGCTTGGTTTTGACCTATCTAGTATTCCCTCATTGATTTTTCTTTGTAATTGTTGTATGGAATGAATTCCACCTACACAAACCCAAGGAAAGTATGTTACTATTTTTAAGGACGAACATGAGCAAGGACGATGGTATAGGGTTTACCGCATAATTCAAAATTTGCAGTTAAGTAGTTAGAATGAACTGCTATGGAAAAGTAGATTATCAACAATAGAAACTCTATTAACATACGTAGCTATATTCAATTAATAGAGTTCATAAAAAACATACTAGAAAGAACAGCTTCTTCAGATACAAAACCTAAAGACTTGAGAAATTACCTTCAAAAATATTTTGAATGTCCTCCCGCACATGATGAATCCATGTAATCAAATTTATGGCTAAGTGTTGATAGAATGTAAAACCCACGCATAATTGTGGCTGTGTTTATTCATATATATAGTGAGTACAAAGGGTATACAAGATAGAATCATATATGGAAAAATATATATACAAAACATAATTAAAATAAGTTTTCCTTTCTTAACCTGATTCTAACTCCTCTATTATTCTATTACCCCCGCCCCCAAAGCAAAATGTGGGACTGGTCGCAACGCAAAGCTTGGACTGTAAGAACTCAAACTGAGGACGAGGTAAACCCTTCGTAAAGATGTCAGCAAGTTGTTGATCCGTAGGAACATAAGCAATCTTGAGATTGCCAGAAGACACCATCTCACACACGAAGTGATAGTCAATATCAATGTGCTTGACTCTCTTATGCGAAACCATATTTTGAACAAGATAGGGAGAACTATTATTATCACACAGCAAAATAGGGGGTGCACGGGGAGAAACATTCAAATCTCAAAGTAAATTTATCAACCAAGCTAGCTCGGCAGCGGTATTGGCCATAGCCCGATATTATGATTCTGAACTTGAACGAGAAATCGTAGATTGTTTATTTGCACTCCATGAAACCAGATTACCACCAAGAAAAATGGCATAACCGTAAGTAGACCTACAAGTCTCTATACAATGAGATCAATCAGTATCAGAATAACCCAAGCCTGGAAAAGGAGAAGAATTCTTGCGAAACTGAAGACCATAATGCATAGTGCCACTGACATAACGCAGAATTCGAGTAACAGCTTGGTAGTGATCATCAGTAGGTTCCTGTATATATTGACTGACCGTGTTCACAACATTAGAAATATTGGGACGCGTAATGGACAAATAAAGTAGTGCACCAACCAAAGAACGGTGAAGTGTGGGATTTTTAAATGGCTTGCCAGTAGTACTTTAAAGCTCCGAAAAGGCCACAAATGGAATAGCGACCGGCTCTGAATTCTGCATGTCGGCACGCAATAAAATATCTTTGGCGTATCGAGCTTGCCCAATAAATAAGCCATCGGAATTACAAACAACCTCTAATCACAGGAAATACTGTAAAGTGCTAAGGTCAATAATCTTAAACTTCTGATTAACCAGATCAATAAATTTCCGAATGAGATGACCATCGTTACATAAACCAACAAATAGAGTAAAGAGGCACCTTGTGAGAAAACAAATAAGGAGGTATTTGCAGAACTGCACACAAATCCAGGCCACCCAAAAAAGTACCGAAACATTGAAACCAAGCACGAGGCGCTTGTTTCAACTCATAAATGGCCTTCCGTAGACGATAAACATGATCAGGACGCATGGGATCTTTGTAACTAGCAGACTGCTCCATATAAATTGGGAAATCAAGAATGTCATTTAAAAATGCATTTTTAACATCAAGCTATCTCAAGGGCCAATTTTTGGTGACAGCTATGGATAAAACAGTATGAACAATGGATGCCTTCACCACCGGACTAAAAGTATGATCACAGTCAAAACCAGGTAATTGTGAAAAACATTGAGCAACTAACCTGGCCTTGTGTCGATCGAGTGAGCCATCAAACTTGTATTTTACACGATACACCTATTTAGAGCCAACAACATGAACATTAGGAGGACATAGAACCAATTCCCATGTCTGTTGAGTGCGAAGAGCAACCATTTCTGAATCTATGGCAGCAACCCAGTCAGGATCCTTGACCGCGGAACAATGACTACAAGACTCGGTCTTAGTAAAAAAACACTCAGTAAACCAGAAATATCATAATTAGAAAATTCCTTATATCGCAAAGAACCAGTGCACAAACGAGTGACCATCAGATGTCTGGAAGATGGAACCGGACCCGGACCCGGAGCTGGAGATGGCTCGGATCATGAGGCAGATACATAACCCAAGGGATTGAGTGCGGAAATCGAGGCAGACGACGAGAAAGGTGAGGCTAGCTGAAGTGGACTCGCCGGAGCAACTAGATGAGCTAAAGGCGTCAGAGCTGGTGGCTCGTGTTTGCGATGTAATGCCGTTGTGGCCAGCGGGTGAGGCTAACACTCTGTCGAGGTGGCCGACGCGGGGATTGGCGATATCGGTCCAGGCGGTTCTGCTGGCAGTGCTGGCTGCTGGCGAACATGCTGCTGGTCACCCTTTGGCAGACAAACACACTGATCTAAAGAGCCCTAAGCTTCCTGTCAAATCTGAAAAATTAAATTCTCCAAAATAATAGGTGAGTCTGAAGGAGCAGATAACTCAAACACCTCCGATGGAATAGACGAAGGTTCTAAAAAAGCCAAAACATCCAGTGATGATGAATCTGTAACAGTTCCATTTCGGGAAGCAGGAAAAAATGACTCATCAAACTGAGCATGGCGAGTGATGTACTCCCTCTTTGTGAGAGGATCAAAACATTGATAACCCTTATATTGTGAACTGTATCCCAAAAATATACACGACATACTCCGAGGTGCCAGTTAATGCGCAGCACAAGGCCTCAAATAAGGGAAAATACGACAACCAAAAGGATGAAAATTGGAGCAGTCTGGCGTAGTGCCAAAAATAATGAAGAGATGAGACTGACCAGATAAAACTGGAGTGAGCAGTCTATTAATGATGGAGGCTGATATGGAAAAGGCATCATACCAAAACAAATGATGAAGGCCAGAGTGATAGAACATCAACAAACCAATCTATATGACGATGCTTCCTCTCTGCACGACCATTTTTCTCTGGAGTGTAAGGGAAAGAAAGTTGATGATGAATGCCCTTAGATGAAAAATGAGTCCGCATGCGATGATTCACAAACTCGGTTCCACCATCACTCTGAATTTTTTTAATGATGGTAGAAAACTGATTTTCAACAAAATCTTCAAATTGCATATAATCCTCCACAAAATCAGACTTACGTCGCGAAGGACATAGCCAAGTAAACCGAGAGTGATCATCAATAAAAATGACATAATAACGATACCCGGCACGAGAGACAACGGAAGAGGGCCCCTAAAGACCACAATGAACTAAATCAAATTACGTGGTGCGCATTTTGAATTTTCACGAAAAGAAAGACGCTTGCCTTTAGCCATCTCACAAGCGGGACATAAATGAGGTTTAGGCAGCAAACTAGTAACAGACAGACATACAGATTTTCTCAAAGATGAAATGATGTTGTGAGACACATGACCCAATCGAGTATTCCAAAGTTCAAAAGATGCTTTAGAGGCACTCAAAGCAGCAAAGGCAGAGAAAGTAACACCACCATAATCCAAAACATGTAAGCCACTATCAAGATGGCATTTTCCAAGAACATCTCTAGTAAAAGATAGCAAATTTTTAACAGTATGAGGAACCACCAAAACATCAGACAAGGAAAATGAATCAGAGACCCGAGAGTGACCAACATGGGTAATGTTAAGAGCAGAACCATTACCAATAAGAACACGACGGTTACCAAAATAAGGAGTCACGCGTTCAAGAGCGGACTGAGAAAAATTCATGTGGCTGGTAGCATCAAAATCACCTATCCAGCGAATATGCGGTAAATCGGCAGGAGAAAAACCCCGAGAAACCAAATAAGAACATATTGAGGCAACATGACCAAATTTCTTACACCACTGACATTGTAACTGGTACCATTCATCGTGAAGTTTAGAGAAACAAGAAGTAAAGTGACCCAGAGCAAAACACCACTGACACTGTGGTTGATCTAAATGAGCCATAATAAAAGAGAAACCAAACTGGTATTTTTTTTTTAAATCAAAAGGAAGCAGCAAGAAGAAGCAAAAAATTGCACAAGGTTTATGGGAGATCTGGCGGGCGCGTAAGAACATGCGCGTTTGGGATTAGCTGCGTGTTTGGGTCACGCCCGCTTGGTGATACGCGTTTCTGGAGACGGCTGGTCGGGCGCGTGGATATGACGCGCGTTTAACCCTGCAAAAGCTAGCTTGACGGGAACGATGGATGAGACGTCGGAGAGGAGAACATGTGCAACCGGTTGCAGAGGATTAGTGAGGAGATAGCCGAAACGGTGTTGGGATGCCGGAGAAGACAAATGGGGATGACGACCAGCAATAATTGGATCGGCGTCGTCGAATGGCAATCGATGGATCAAAAAATGGCAGCTACATAGAGGTTTCCGGTGAGAGCAGACAAGAAGATGAGCAAGAACACATGAAAAGAGATGATCGGTTATTGAAGAAGTGACGGCGGCGGTGGGCGTTGGTGGCTGCCGGAGTTGAGGATCGGGAGAGTGTTTTGAAATATGGGGTAAGAGAGATAAAAATCAAAAACTTTTAGAGTGACTGACCGATACCATGATAGAATGTAAAACCCACACATAATTGTGGTTGTGTGTATTCATATATATAGTGAGTACAAAGGGTATACAAGATAGAATCAGATATGGAAAAGGATATATACAAAACCTAATCAAAAAGTGTTTTCCTTTCTTAACCTGATTCTAATTCATTGATTATTCTATTAACTAGGATCAACATTGATCTCTTGGAAAAACAAAGAAGTAAAGTACATCTTCTTGTAGTTTAGTAGAAGGAAAATACAAGAGTATGGCAGCACTGACTAGAGAATTACAGTTAATTTTCTACATGTTCAAGGATCTGTCAGCTCCCATATCACAACCTATTCCTCCATGGTGTGATAATCAGGAAGCCCTCTATATTACATCCAATCCTTTTTTCCATGAATGAACCAAACACATTGAACTTTATTTTCATGTTGCAAGAAATTAGTTATTGAAAGGATTTCTGAAACCTCAGTTCTTTCCATCCAAGCTACAGCTGCCGAATTTCTTCACTAAACCTCTTGGACCTTATTAGTTCTCTAGTTTTCTTGGCAAGTTGGGACTGATATTTCTTCCCACTTCCCACTTGAGAAGGAGGTGTAAAGAATCAGAAAACTGAGCTGGTTAAGGAACAGGTGGCAAACCTAGAGCTGGAGCTAAGGATCAGTTTTCTGTTGATCCGTTCTGGACGCAGTTGAAGATTCAAACTTATTCAGAAGCTAATTAACATTGAAGAACGACCTAGAAGATTTCAGACTTGATTATCAGTCTTGACTGATAGTTTCAATCGTAAAAATAGTTGGGATATTTATTTGTAACTGAATTTTCTAGAGTTGGAATTAGTTAGCTGCAGTTAATATCTTGTTGCTTCTTACTGATCTTGGAGTAGCCAACTTGTAGCTTTTATCTAAGATGTTCATCATCTTCAGTTTTCTACGCAACACAGAAAACTTCCACAATCTCTACTGCTATTCTTTTTTTCCCAATACATGGAATAAAGAAATTTGGAAGGATGTGACATTAGGCACTATCCGGTTGGGGTTAATTTAACCACATTTCAACACTAATAAAACAATTCAGCAACAATAAACTAAATACAGTAGCAATAAACTAAATTCAACACCCATAAACTCAACACTGAAAGAAAAAATATATTTATTTGGGTTCTCGACAGTTATTGGTTGAGTATAAGTCTAAAAGTTAAATATATTACGAGTACAACATAATTTTGGGAGCCATTCTTTTCATTTTTTGAAAAAATAAACTACCAATAAATTCAATGTAGAACCAATAAACTAAATTCAGTATCAATAAATTAAATTCAGCACTAATAAATTAAAATCAACACCAGTAAATTAAATTCAACACAAATAAATTAAATTCACCAACAATAAGCCGAAATGGACAGTGCCTAAGAACATGTGCAATGGGGGTTTCAGAGTGGTTTCAATTAGAAACTGAAACCACAATGTGGTCTCAATTAGTTGAGTCTGTCCTTCGGTTAAACCACTCCATGCTTTGTTTTCTTACACAAAGCTGACAGTTTCTTATGATTTCAGATCTTCTATTACACTTATGTGTAACACTAGGTGTTACACCAATAAATTTACGCCAAATGTCCATTCTAATCTAACTCTAATCTAACCACCTAACCATGATTTAACATTACTTAATATTTATTTATTCATTAAATTAAATACTCACTTTTTTACCATAAAAGTTTACCTTTTCCAAAAAAGTTTACCTTTTTTCCTTGTCAGAATTACTTTTCTCTGTCGCGGCACCGCCTCAAGATTCTCGCAGTTCTCTCAACTCTCTAGTTCGGCGTCGCCTCAAGCTTCTTGCAATCGTCTCGACTGTTGCTTAAATAATTACCGTTCCGTTGTCATAGTCGGAAGATGTTATACAAGAATGACTTTTTCTTTGTCGTTTCCAGTTCGGCATCCGCCCCAGACCTTCTGCGTATCAGACAAGTTGAAAAAGTTAAGGTAAATCACCCCACTCAATCTTCACGATCTCTTTTAGTTTCTTATGATCATACTCTTCGTTATTGTATTTTGCCAAGTTAAAGATTGTGCATCTCTTAAAAATTACTTTTCATTAGCTGGATTCACGTCTCCAGGATTACTCTATTCATCTTTTACCATTCTCGCTGTCCATACATCTGCACTCTATCTTTCATCACGTACTGTGTCATCACCATCGGTGTAGTTCGAACCCCAATACTTGATCTGACATGATCGATAGAGGAAGAATATCATAATATACAAGGTAATTTGATCCAGTTGTAACAGGTCTTTTTCTGCTTTGGAATAAGATATTTTCTCTTATTGTGCTATGTTGATTGTTCATATGTGCTCGTAATTTTTGTATATGCTTGTATATTATTCCTTTCACTGCTCTAAACCCAAGTTGAGGAACTGCTATTTAGTTGCCAAAATGTTTCTATTTTTAATCGTGTGAATGCACTTTACTTTATTTTTATTTTTTACTCTTTGGAACTGCTCTAGTTATAGTGTTGGTTGTCTTGATTGACAAGTTTGCTGGATTGTAATAAGTTATGTTGGGTTCTTGTTCATGACACTTTTTCATTACATTAGTTTGTGAAAGTAAATGTATAATACAGTATCAATGTTGAATGGATGTGGTTGTGTACTAATAATGAATGTTGTACTTTCTCCATATATTTAATAAAAGATAGACTGAGTGTTTCAAGATTGTGGAATGCAGGCTATATTTTTTTACATTTTGAGGGATGTTTGGAACCCCAATTACTCCAATTAGGTTTTTTTTTTACTTTCATTCGAAAATGTTGCAAGCATTTTGTACATAATTTCTTCATTGTTTGACGTATGTAGAGGTTATAGTATATTTGGAATATGGGGGTAGTATTGTATGTTTTATTTCTATGAGAATAGTTTGGTATATATATATATTGGCTGATGGTTTATAGGTTTACTATTTACATATAGCCAAGAAAAAAAGTGGTGATGTAATTAAAATTAGTAGTTGTGTAGTTACGAAGTTTAAATGTTGCATAATGTCAAAGTTTTTCATATTCCTATCTTCATTGCAGTATATCTATCTTAACTCTTTTTTTTTTGTTTAAAGGTGTAAATGATGACTCTTCACTTCATGGGATGGAAACTCCTCGAAAGTTAGAATTTGACAATCTTAACTAGGTAGAGACCATTCAAAATGAAGAACCATTGGATATGGTTGGGGAAAGCAGGGAAAATGAAGTTGGTGAAGGTGAAGGTGTGATTGCAATAGACATTAATCCTAGAGTTGGCATGGAGTTTGATAGTGAATAAAAAGCTTATTAGTTCTGCAAAAAAATATGCCAAATCTATGGGATTCAATACTAGAATAAGTAGTGCACATAAAGATAAGAATACCGGCATTGTTTTGAATAGAATTTTTCGCTGCTCACGAGAGGGGAATAGACCTAAAGACAAAC
>JAULKM010147307.1:0-17597 GCA_032355605.1 Rubia tinctorum | reverse complement strand
CAAATATTTGAATATTTGAATATTAAATTTGGTTCGGGTTATTCAAATTCGGATTATTCGGTTTTCGGTTCGGTTTTCGGTTTTTTGCCCACCCCTACTAGCCTTGGGTATTTTTGCATAACATTACTAATTGATGACTTTGATCCTAGATTCTATCGCAAATAAGACATATAAACCTATCTCATACCTATGCCACATAGTGTGGATGATAGTCAGTCATTCCCAATGTCTGTCACACAAAGGTTCATTGGCATCTTAAAGGATACCACCATTGCCTCCGTCATTATGGAAAGTGTGTCGATTGAACAAAGGATTCGCGTTGCGCTCCTCTTTCCTCATAAAAATCCTTTCAATGCTAATGCACCCCCGCTTAAAGGATCAAGTGCCTAAGCCGTTGCTTTGCATAGGTAGCAATCGTTAGGTATGAGAGTATGGAAAGTACATCACAGGCACTCTACTATGGATGTCACTTTTCCCTATGCCTATAGAGGCAAAGGAATATGCATCTTACGATGACTATAGGGTTGAAACGAAGATGGTCTTTACACGAAAACCCTAGTTGCTACAAACTATTATGCTCAATCTATCAGGATTCACCAATGGTGTCTCTCTTCAGTTTTCATGTGAGACAACACCCCCTTCCTTTTTTTTTATAGATCCGCCACTATCCGTACCTATATATATTTGAAAATTGCTACAGTGTCAAAATAAATAAGTTAGATGATTTGATTTGATTTTATCTTGTTGACTAATTTAGAGTCATATTAGGACTAGTCTACATTTATGTTTTGTACTCTCTATTTATTCTCTTCATGATCAATAATAATGATTCATGGGAAATCATTCTTCATGGTATCAGAGCAAGTTCTGATCCTAAATTCCAAACCGTAAATTTTATTTTTGCCGCCTCCCTCCCTTTTCCAACCAAACAACCACCGGTTTTCGGTCAATTTCCGTCCAGATTCCGACCAGATTCCGATAAGTGGCCTTCTTCTCCGGCAACCCTGGAAGAAATTCCGTTGGACTCTCGACAATATTACCATGGTCATTTTCTTCTCGACCGTTCACCTTTCAATCGGCCTTTATAGATCTCTATTTTTCATCTCCGACATCGACTTCCCTCAGCATCGACGGCGTCTTAGCCCAGATCTTTTTCGAAAATTGGGCGGTCAATTCATTCTTCTTGGCCTTGATGACGTCTTCTTCTCTGACATCGGTTATCTCTCCCCCCTATCAGCGCCTCTCTTCAGTTTCTGAGGGACCAAATTTCTTCTTCTCCAGTGTCTTCTTGATCCGTCGGCATCATCTTCAGCAGCCCGGCGTCGACATAGTCTGGCTTCATCTGTGACCCTTCAGGCACCTTTTGTTCACGTGCGATCAGTCCTTACAGCGCGTGGTTTATACTTTCCCGTCCATTAATGCGCCCAGCCATTCAGTGCGCCAACACACGCGCGGTGCAGATTCTTCAGCGCGTAGCTTCTACTCGTGGTTCCAGGCAGATTTTCAGTATAATTTTCTGTGCACACTCAGCTCACAAATATTTTTTATGCACACACTTAGTTTGGTTAGTCAGCATTATGGCACATTTTGGTGGTAATTATGCATTTAAGCACAATGGTTCCAAGTGGATTTTGGATTCTGGAGCTATAAAACATATGACATATTCTCTAACTGTTGTTGATCATGTGGCACCCTATGGTGATTTTGCTCATGTCTCTGTTGGTAATGGTGCTAAACTCCCTATTACATATGTTGGTGATTCTTGGATTTCGAAGTCTTTGCATATTTATGATGTGCTTATTGTGCCTGATATAACTAAAAAAATTCTTTCAATTACCAAATTGACTTGGGATTTAGATGCTATTGTTTGCTTTGATGATCTAACATTTATTATTCAGCATAAAATCACTAGGAAAATCTTGGGTCATGGTTATATTGAGGATAGTTTTTATGTCTTAGATTATGGTGCAGCTGATTTACTGTCAACTGTGGAGTCTAATAAGTCGCGTGCATCTTTTGAAATCTGACATGCTAGACTTGGTCATGTTCCGCATTCCGTTATTTCTTGTTTGCGTGCTTCTGGATCCTTAGGTGTCTCTTCGATTTTGCCTAAACCCACCCTTCGTGAAGCATGTGCAAAGGCTAAAGGGAAACATTTATCTTTTTCATACAAGTGATAAACGTGCTGCTAGAGTAATTGATCTGGTTCATTGTGATTTATGGGGGGCCTTCTCCTATTTTATCCGCTAATGGTTTCCCTACTATGCCATTTTCATTGATGATTATTCCCGGCTCTCGTGGTTTTATCCAATACGCCGCAAGTCTGATTTCTTGGATGTTTATCACCAGTTTGAGACCTTTTTGAAGAACCAGTTCTCATCCACAATTAAGGTGTTTCATAGTGATGGAGGGACTGCGTTCGTAAATGGTCGCTTACGCTCTCACTTTCATACAAAGGGCATTCATCATCAGACTTCTTGCCCATATACTTCGGAGTAGAATGGTCGGGCTGAGCGCAAGCACTGCCACATTACTGAGATGGGTTTGTCTATTTTGTATCACTCTCATGTCTCTCTCTCCCACTGGCCTGATGCCTTTGCTGCAACCACTTATACCATCAATCGGTTGCCTACTCCTGTTCTTGGCGGACAATCACCATATGAGGTTCTTAATGGTCGGGTACCCATATATATATATATATATATCAATTTTTATGCCTTTGGTTGTCGGGTCTTCCCGTTTGTTTGCCCATTTGCAGACCACAAGCTGTCTCATCACAGTATTCCTTGTGTTTTTATTGGCTACAACTCGTAGTATAAAGGTTTTCGGTGCCTTGATTGTACTACTGGCAGAATCTATGTCACTCGACATGCTCATTTCGATGAGAGTGCTTTCCATTTGCCCCATCCATTCCTTCGGCTAACGGTTATCCACCTTCAGTGTTAGATGTTTCTGCTTTTGTTGATCTTGATTCGGCACCTCCTTTGCCTCCTGTTGCTCATGTGCTGACTACAACCCCTTGCTCAATTTGTTCCACAGATTCGCCACCGGCACCACAACATATGCCTTTTTCCTCTCCGCCTGTCAGTCCACCTACTCAGTCTCCACCCAGTTCGGCTACTTCTTCACCAGCCTCCTCAGTCGGTTCGACTCCTACAGCCCGGTCTCTCCTCCTCGGACTCGCACTCATCGCATGGTCACTCGATCAGCGACTGGAGCTATTCAACGCATGGATTATTCAGACATTATTGTTCATGGTCTTACTGCTGCTCTGCTTACTCAGTCTAAGCTGATGAATTATCGCACCACTCTTCATGACTTGCTTGTGTTACTTCCATGGATGACGAGATGACGACTCTTCATGGTCAGCACACTTGGGACTTGGTGCCTCGCCCTTCAGACGCTAACATTGTTGGCTCCAGATGGGTCTATAGGCTGAAGTATCGAAAGGATGGCACTGTTGATCATCACAAAGCCAGACTTGTGGCGCAGGATTTCTCGCAGATTTCGGGTTTTGAGTTTGACCACACTTTCAGTCCCGTGGTCAAGGCCTCCACTATTTGGACGGTTCTCGCCATTGCTACCATGCGCTCCTGGCCGCTTTATCAGCTGGATGTTAAGAACACTTTTCTTAATGATGTTCCCGATGCTCCGGTCTATATGAAGCAACACGTTGGATATTAGGACCCTGTTCATCCGGATTATGTTTGTCGGTTGCAGAAGGCCATTTATGGTTTTAAGCAAGCCCCTCGGGCATAGTTCCAACGTTTCATCACTTATTTGATTCGGCTTGGTTTTCAGTGCAGCTCAGCCAACACTTCTTTATTTTTTATTTTGAGAGGGTCATCGTTGCTGTATCTCCTTGTATATGTGGACGACGTCATTTTTACAGGAAACGACTTGACTCTTCTTCGCCAGTTCATTGATCGGACACATCGAGAGTTTGCGATCAAGGATCGAGGTGCTCTTCATTGCTTTCTTGGTCTTGAAGTTTCACCTACTTCATCAGGTTTACTTCTTGGTCAAGCGAAGTATGCTTGGGACATCCTGACTTGAGCTGGTATGTCTGACGATGCACCAGTTTTCACATCCTTTGTTCCTGGATCTCAGTTGCACAGTTCGACCAGTCCACTATTCATGAATCTGACCCTGTATAATTATCTTATTGGAGCTCTTCAGTATCTCACAATCACTCGCCTATACTTAGCCTTCTCGGTCAACATGGTCAGCTAGTATCTTCAAGACCCTAGAGATGATCAATTTGCCGCAGTTACACAAATTTTGAGGTATGTTCGTGGTACCCTCCATTTTGGCCTTACCTTTCATAATACTAGTTCTCCTGAGGTATTGGGGTATTCTGATGTTGACTGGGCCTACTGTCTGAAGACTCACCGGTCTACTTATGGATATGCTATTTTTCTTGGTGGCAATTTGGTTTCCTAGAGTGCCAAGAAGTAGCCCACTGTTTTTCGTTCCAGTAAGGAGTCTGAGTATAAGGTGCTTGCCAACACTGCTTCAAAGGTTGTTTGGCTCATTCATTTACTTCGTGATCTGCGAGTTCATTTATCTAGCTCACCTTTGTTGTTATATGACAATAGCAGTGTAATATTCTTGCCTCAAAATCCATTGGCGCACAAGCGGGCAAAGTACATCGATATTGATTACCATTTTGTTCGTGAGTTGGTGACATCTGGCAAGCTGCGAGTTAACCACGTTCCGACTTCTCTTCAGATTGCGGACATCTTCACCAAGGGACTCTCTCATCAGCTATTCAAGTTTTTTAGATCCAAGTTGTGCGTCGGTGAACATCTGATGCTTTGCTTGAGGAGAAGTCAGTTAGATGATTAGATTTGATCTTATCTTGTTGACTCGACTAGAGTTATGTTAGGACTAGTCTACCTTATACTTTGTACTCTCTATTTATTCTCTTCATAATGATCATGATCACGAGAAATAATTCTTTCACACATAATATTGCTATTCCTTAATACTCCTCCTCAAGTTGGAGTATGTAGATCAAGAATGCCCACCTTTCCAAGTAGTAATTGAAACTGAGTACGCCCGAGAGTTTTCATGAACAAATATGCAGGCTAATCAGAAATACAGATATGGTGAGTAACAATAGTACCAGACTGTACAACATCACGGAAGACATGACAATTAACCTCAATGTGCTTCGTACGTTCATGAAAGACATGATTAGCCGTAATATGAAGAGCAGACTAACTATCACAAAATAGGTACATGGGGGCATAATGCACAACACCTAAGTCCCGAAGCAAAGACTTAAGCCTTAATATCTCACGCCGAGTGCTGCCATTGCACATTACTCCACTTCAATAGAAGAATGAAAAACTGTAGGTTACTTCTTGGTCTTCTATGAAACCGGAGAATCACCAATCATTACAAAATACCTAGAAAGAGAACGTTATACAATAGGACAAGTAGCCCGATCAGAATCACAGAAAGTAGTCAACTGCAAAGAACTACGGGAAGAGAGGAATAAACCTTGACTAGGATTACTCTTCAAGTAATGTAAAACCCAGAGAGAAGCTTACCAGTGAGGGACACAAGGAGACTTCACAAACTTAGCAAGCATATGAACCGAATAACTGAGCTCAGGATGTGTTATGGTAAGGTAAATGAGACAACCAAGTAGGCGCCTATACCGCTCAGGGTCATCATAAAGAGGCACTTCTACATGTGCTAGATCAAGTTGTTGCTTCATCAAAAAATCAGTCGGTTTAGAAGCCACTAAACCAGTGTCTAATGAACTGTTAAGGTCATATTTCCTCTGTGAAAGAAACACCCATCTGTTCTTCTAGCAATATCTAACCCAAGAAATAATTAAGTGTGCACCAAGATCCTTCATGTTAAAATAAGAGCTCAAGTATTTCTTGAATTCAGAGATTAGAAACGAAGAACTACCAGCAAGTACCAAACCAACCACATAAACAAGCACATGCAGTGAAACCCAACTACAAGAGTAAAATAAAATAGAGTAATCAGCCTTACTTTGAACAAATCCAAATGCACGTAGAGCATTAGCCAACTTGGCAAACCAATTGCAAAGAGTTTGTCGCAAACCATAAAGGGATTTCTGAAGTCAACAGACAAGGCCGGGAAAACAATGTAACCAGGAGGAGGGTGCATGAAAATCTCTCTTTGAATATTTCCATGTAGAAAAGCATTATGTATGTCCATCTTATAAATTTCCCAGCCACGAATGACTGCAACAGATAGAAATAGGTGAACTGAACTCATCTTCAAAACAAGAGCAAATGTCTCAGTATAGTCACTTCCCTTAATTTAACGATTACCCAAAACCACTAGACTAGCTTTGTGACATTCAATGATACCATTAGATTTGAACTTGGTACAATAAACCCATTTGAACCCAATTACAGTCTTAGCCAGAGGAAGAGAAGCCATAGTCCAAGTCTCATTGCGCTCGAGAGCACTAATCTCATCAGCCATAGCATTACACCAATAAGCATGCTCCGATGCCCCAGAATAAGTGGTAGGATCTGCACTAGAAGTTACTGCACCCAAAAACCTAGAATGCGAACCAGAAAAAATATTTCAATTTACATATCAATTAAAGGATAGAGAACACCTAAGGATATTGATAGTACGGGAGTGAGTGTAGCAGTGGGGGTTGGAAGGTTAGCAAAATTAATGGAGTAGACATAATCATTCAGATAAGCAGGAGGTCAACAATCAAGAGCACTCTGAAAAGAAGGCAATGGATGGAGGAGATTCTGGTGGCGGGGCTGAGGTTTTCGATGGCTGTGGAATAGCCATCATATATGGTGATGGAAGCAAGGGGCTGCGGTCATATCTGGCAGTGGAATCCTGGTGGTTGACAGCTATGGCAAAGTGATCACTATGGCTAGAATAGGAGGGTCAGCGGAAGATAGTGGCGGCAATAGATAAGTTGCGGTAGGGTTGGGAACTGACGACGAAGTGGTGGCGCCTCTGGTCCTAACTGGATAATCCAACATCAGGAAATTATCAAACTAAGTGTCGGTTTGTGACTGTGCAGGCTGAGCAGGTACAAATGGCACATCAAATGGAAACTGGTCTTCGTAGAAATTAGCATCACGACTATTGAAGAAGGTATATAAATCCAAATCATAAATGCGAAAGCCTTTCTTGCCAGCTGGATAACCAAGAAAATGCATCGTCGACTCCTTGGAGCAAACTTGTCACGGAATATGGGAATATGAGAGGCAACACATAAGCAGCTAAATATGCACAGGAACTTGTAATTCATAGTGCGTCCATGGAGTCACTCGAATGGTGTGCTTTCATTGCAGTGTTCGGTTAGCAAAAAAATGCAGCTGTAAGAACAAATTCTTCCCAAGAATCGATTGGTAAATGGGCATGAAAGGGTAAAGCCCGAGCAACATTTAACAAATGACGGTGCTTGCGCTCTACACGACCATTCTACTATGGAGTATCAATCATAAAAGTCTAAAAAGGATGTGGATTCCGTAAAGTATGACCTCAAAGATAGAAACTCTGCACCATTATCAACACGGATACGATGAACAATGCAACTAAACTGATTCTTGATCATGCACAAAATTCTATAAATTTAAAAGCTACATTTGACTTAACCACTAATAAATAAACCCAAATAGCCCGGGAATAATCATCAATTATAGTTAAAATAATAAAATGCACCACTAGAACAAGGTGAGCTATAAGTTCCCCAAACATCACAATGTATCAATTCAAAAAAAAGAACTTGCATTTGAAGAACTCAAACAAAGAACTTGCATTTGAAGAACTCAAAGGAAAACTATTTCTAGTCTGTTTTGCTCTATGACACACAGAGCAAGAAATAAAAGTATTATTTGTGAAAAAAATCAAGAGTAGGAAAGGAAGATAACACCGTAGAGGTAGATGCCCAAAACGTTGATGCCATAAATAAAATAAAGATACAGAAACTGAAGCAACTGTTGGAACTGATTGCGGGGTATGAGACTGAATGCGCAAATCCAGCAAATGAAGCCAATAGCCCCCCTGGTGTTCACCCACACCAATCATAGTCCTCGTACCGATTTTATGTAATATACAATAATTTTCATTAACAAAATCTAGACATTTTAAGGCATACAACAATATAGAGCATGATAATAAATTACATCGCAATGTTGGTATATAAAGCACATGTGTAACAGTGGTATCTCCAAAATGCAAAGAACTAATTAGTGTAGCAGACGACACATATCCATCAGGAAGTAAAAACATTAATAGAATCGATGGAAGCAATATTATGAATAAGAGAACCCTTGTCACTAGTTATGTGATATGAGGCTCCTAAATCAAGAATTCAAGGTAAAGTAGGCTTACCTGACCCATGGTCAGAGGGATAATTTAACTTATTAAATGAATTAAGGGTCGTACTTAATTGGTCGTCAAACAGAGTAGGACTGAAGTCAATTCGGGCAGGGGAGTCGAAGGAGGCAGTCACTGCAAACCCTGACAATAAGTCACTGCACCGGCGAATGACGGCTAAGGGTGGCAGGGCGTGGCAGTGCCGACTGCTAGAGTGCTGGGTGTGGCAGTGGCTAGCGGAGTTGGCGTCGTGTTCTTCACGACATTGGCTTTGTTCCTCATCTCCGTGAATCATTCTGGATAGCCTATGATTTTGAAATAGGTAGCTTTGTCATGGCCCTTGCAATTACAATGTGTACGAATGAGATTCTTGTGTTTAGCTGCAGTGAGAGCTACTGGTGAAGTTCCTAAAAGTGGTGGGCAATGAGCGACATATACCATTGAATCAGTTGAAGCCTCGGAAGACTGCATGACAACTTTGTGATTCTCCTCCTGAGACGCAAGGGCATAAACTCGCATGATAGATGTCAACAGTTCTTGAGTCATAACATTGGATTGCGAGGAGTGATAGCCATCATCCAAACCGAGAAGAAATTGATAAATATTCTCTTTCTCACGGTCATGGAAGGCAGCAACATTACATGTGCACAATGGTTTGCAAGCTTCACAAGAACAAACTTGAGGAGGTTGAAGAGAGTTGTAGTTATCATACAATTTCTTGAGTTTGGAGAAGTAGATGGCAACAATCTGGCCATTCTGGTGGCAGTTGATGATATCACCACGAATCTGCAAAAATTTTGGACCATTACCTAGAGAAAAGATCATCCCAAAATTTCTTAGCAGTAGAAAGATAGGTCGTTGTAGATCGTAAAGATGGATCAACAGTTTGAAAGATCCAGCAAACAAGAGTAGCATTCACTCTGGGCCAATCTTCATAGTCAGGATCATCAACCAAGGTTTAGTAATGGTTCCATCATTGTAACCAAGTTTCTTGTTATCAAGCAGAGCACTAAATATGCAGTGGTCAATTCAATGTAGTTTTCTCCACCTTTTAGAACGATGAGAGAGATGACAAGACCGGGACTATCAGAAGGATGGATGTAATAAGGAGAATTCATTGATCGGCCAACATGTACAGATTTCTAAGTGCATGATTGCAATTCCAACTGCTTGAGTAAAACTGCAATAACATCGGAGGTATTGAGATTTTGTAGGTTATTGGCCTCAACCTCAGCTTCGTCGATGTGAGCAACTTCTGCGACAGTGCGAGCGAATTCAGATTTAGAGGTTGACACCAGAACATCTCATATCAGTTGTAGTAGTGACAGATCGGATCGGATCGGCAGCAGGAGTAGCGACGTGATGACGCGTGGAGCAAGATGGTGACGTCGCGTGGTAGAGAAGCAGTGAAGCATGAGCGGGAGTTGAACTATGAATTGAAAGCAGCAGCTGGAAAATCATTGGTGATCACAGTTTGACGTCGGATGACAAACAACGGTAATGACGACGGCGCGTGAGAGATGGTGGCTTGCGGAAAAAGGGCGATGAAAATTTAGGGTTTAGGAGTTCTGAGGTCTCCGAATTTTAGACTCTGACACCATGTAGAAATTAAGGGAATAATGTTTTGATTGTATTCATGATCTAGGTTACAATATATAGAGATACAAGAGACCTATTATAGAATCATAAAATGAAAAGGATTATATTCTAAATACAAGATATATTCACATTAATACTCTTATTGTAAATTTTGTGGACATTTCTTTTAGTATTTTTTGAATAATTTTCTTTTTTTAAAAAAAGAAATTGTATTATTGGATCATAAGAAAATGTAGAAGGAACACATCTTAGTAGGACGAATTCAGAGACGTCTATGGTTCTATTTGGCAGAGCTTATAAAAAAAAATTCTTATAAGAAAAATACTTTTTAGTGTCTTGTAAAATGCTAAAAAGAAACAGTTTATTATGAAAGTAGAAACTATTTTGGGGGAGGGGAACATAAATTGGTCTCCCCTACTTTCAAAATAAGCTAGTTTTACTTATAAAAATAACTCTACCAAACATAGCGTATCAAGGGTTCAAAGTATAATCCGCTCCATGAGCCATTCATTTGTAGAGCATGGATACTTGAAAAGAATTAATTTTATGCATGCTCAAAATAAATTATAATTTTTGATAAACATAATTGAAGTTTAATTAAAGAGAATAACTTACTTCCTCTGTCCCGAGTTAAATAGCATGCAATATTTTTCACGGTCTCCAATGCACACGTTTGACTGTAATTATATATAACTACGTATAATAACGACACATAAAAAGTTAATAATTAGAAACTACTTGTTACGGTGAATCTAACAGTATCTCATACACAAATATTTTTGTTTATATATCTATTAAAAATGTAGTCAAAGTTTTCCAAATTTGATTGAATCTTTGATTTTGAGCAATTTACTTGGGACGGAGGGAGTAAGTGAATTGGGTCTGATTTAGTTTTAATCCACACTCTGTATAATAAAGAATTTCAGTGTTCAAACCACACCCCAATCAAGAATTGTGAATATTAGAACAATTTCTTGGTAGGGATTACCCAGCTTTATGTGAGCGTGTCGGTGATTCCCTTTGCAGTTTCCCAAACCTGCAAGTGGTCAAAGAAGGTGAGATCTTAAAAGGATATCTCTACTGAGTTTCAAATGGGTGAAGTATCAAACTCTATTGAGTTTCAATAAATTCAATAATGGTGTCTTCTAGTTTACTCATAGAGTTGGATGTTTTTATGTAATTTAGTTGTGGCCCGAACAAAAAAATCAAGAAAAAATTTAAACTTCTTTTTATGGTACGTGATCTCATTATAGCTTGAGAAGAGTTTGGATGGAGAGAGTAACTTTTTTGAAAGGAGTTACAAATTTTGGAGTTGTAATCTAAGAAACAAACTCTCGTGGACTTGTTTTTAGGAATTTTTTCTAATTGATGTGCTATTTTATTCTCTTATCTAGGAATCGATTTTAGGATTGGCTCATATAGATTTACTAGACTGGATTTATTGTCCTCTATAATTAAACCAAACTCTCATCTATCACATAATTTTTGTCTGACACATCCCTCTATGGAGGCTTTTAGCGACATTGTTTTAGTCATTTAGCAGAGTATGGTTGTTGTAGTTTCAGGGATTCTCTATATATCCATTCCTTTTCTATTGTTTGGACGTAGCAACCCTAGTAACTATGGGTTGAATATTTGGCTATGTCAAAGAATTATAATCTTCCAGTTGGAGTCATCTCTATGGTTGTTTATGATGTATTCCATTGAAACCCGTTGGTCATGCTTTGTTTACTTTTCTTTCCATCTTTGATTCCTTCTATTTGTTTTAGCGAATGGTGAATTGCTTGAGAGAGTACCAAATATGTACCTTATCATATAGGAGTTCATTTCTATGGTACCACAATTGGTTGTGTAACATGGCTACCAAAGATATCAATTCTTTGTCTAATTCTATGATGAGGTCTTTAACCCACAAAATCATGCATGGTTGCTGGTATTTATAGATCTAGTCGTGTAAGTCTGCGCAAATCACAATTGGTGCGCAAGAGGGTAGTTTAAAATTATATCCTCTTAATGAGCTTCTTAGCTGTTGGTAATTGATCCTTGCATAAACACCATAGAAAGTAACTTATTTTTGGAGGCACTTATAGAATCCAAATCTTTTTCCACACGGGAGATAGACCATTACTACTATTCTCCATATAACCTGCATCAGGAAAATAAGTAGAGTTAATATAAAAATTGTAACCTGATTTACCGTGTACATTCCGTCTTCTGCTGGTTGCCATGTCCAAATATCATCAAATTGATTTTGTGGTCTTGGCATAGAAAGGATGAGGTTTCCTTATTCTTCGTTGAAAATTTCTCTGATTAACATCCTATTCCATCTCGTTCCATTTGCCTCCATGAGATTGTTGAATGTGGTCTCTTCCAGGTAATCTACGGGAGTGAGGTAGGATTTTCTGAGTTTTGCCTTGGTAGCCACATATAATATTTTACTTGTGTGATAGTACCATTTCCTATTCTTCTCCTTATTGCCTTTAGAAAAAGGTCTCTCCCTTCAATGATCAATATTCAAGCAAAGGATGGACGATAACCCGTTGATGCATCTAACACTAATGTACGTTGGTAGTATTTTGCCTTTAGTAGTTTAGCTAATGATAATGTTGGATTTATTTTTAGAGTAATTAATAGAGTGATATGTCGAGATTATTATTGTTTTTACACTACTGCAGGGATCCTCCTATGGCACCGGTCGCTGGGGCCTCTGGAATCGGTATTTCGGGCCCCCAGTCAACCGGTGCCTAAGTAGGGTGGTGCTAAAATGTAGTTACTATGGCACCAATAATTAAAATTGGGGCTAGAAACACCGTTACAACACTGGTGTAATGAACCAGTGCTCTGTATATAATCTCAGCACCGGTCTTTTAGATGTCGATGTTATTTGTTGAATAGCTGTTTAGGTACATTGATAATGATCACCGGTTGATAGAATCCATTACCATGGAATACATACCCTATCAACAACAATGACATTATAGTTGTTTGAGGCAATTTAAACTATATCAAAAACACTTCAACATCGCACAATCAACTATATCTCATTCATTTTATAAAAAAAACTTCACCATCATACATGCTCCGTTATATCTAACATGTTCAATGACAAACACTAAAAATTCACACAATAAAATATATCACACTTCAACATAACACAATCAACAAGGTGTCACACATTTTATAATATAATACACAATTTATGAAAACACCTAAACATCACACAATCATCTATATCACATTTAAACATAACACAATCAGCAATATCTCACACATGTTAGGACAAACATGTAAACATTAAACCATACTCCATTATACAATGTCTCACACATTTTAGGACAAACACCAAAATATCAAACCATACTCCACTATGTATCAAACATTTTAGGACAAACACATAAACATCACACAATGAACAAAATCACAAAATGAACAAGATCTCACACACAAAGAGTATGGTGCACGTCGGGCCGGGATGGTGCACGTCGGGCCGAGATGGTGCACCTCGGGAAGGATGATGCACATCGGCGTCGAAGCCTCCACAGTGGGCCTAGGCGGCGGCATGGAGAGGGAGAGGTAGTGGAGAAGGAAGGAGAGGGTAGAGAGGTGGTGGAGGAGGATAATGGGAGGGAAATGAGGGTGGGTTAGATTTAGGGTTTCAGATTTAGTTTATATAGATATAGTGTTAATGGTTGAGATTTAATCAACAAAAGAAATCAACGGTGTAGATGAAACCAAGTTGGGGTCCCTTTTTTATAAAAAAAATGGTGTTGGGTCACTCGACAAACAGGTGCTTAGTGTGTATAAAGCAACCGCTTGAGGCTGCCTTATTTTTTTGGTAACCTGAGAGCAAACCCAGGAAATTTTTCCTAAGTCATAAGCACCGGCAGAAAAATCGATGCTGGGAAAACAATAAAGCAGCTGTGTGGAGCTGCTTAATCCCAACATGGATTATACTTACAACTCCCGACATGCTTAATCCTAAGGGATTAAAAAACTGGTGCCTATGTAATTACAGTTGGGCTGAAAACTTTTATGTCTAATCTGTATTGGGTGGGAAATGAATTTTCGTATCAGCACCGATTTAAAAACCGGTGACAAAGCGGAATTGATGAAAATTTAAATTTCCCGCCCAAGTAAAGACCATAATTTTTAGATTTTCCAACCCAAAAAACCTTAGCACCGGTACTTCAACACACTTAACCGGTGCTCATTTTCATTTCAACTTTTTTGCAATATTTAATTTAAGTCCCTCTCTAGGGGAAAAGTTTTTGTCCATTGTTTTTTATATGAATTTGTACTCAAAAATATTCAATTCAACATTAAATAGAGCTTGTGTTGAGAAATTGTGTCTGATGAATACCCAAAAATCCTCCGATTAGAACTTTGTTAAAATAGCACTGTTACCCAAAACTAAATTACACCTTCTTTCTTGTAGCCAGATAACCCCACATTGTTTATTCTTGGGTTAATATATGTTTTAAAATAGATAGTCATGTTTTAATAGAATTTGGTAAAGTGCTAATACATGTCCTAAAGTATCTTGTTATAGATAACTTAGAAGTTAATAAGTCCAAACAGGAAGTTTTCTTTGCGAGTTATTTCCACCAAATAATCAACATTTTTTTATTCGTTTGAGGAATTGACATTAGGGTCCCGTAATGTAGGATTATATCCGAGTGGAGTTGAATTTGGACCTCCGAGTGAAGTTTTTGCTTCTGCACTTAGGTCCCTCCAAGAATTTTGGAATTGGCAAAACTCAAAATTGGTGATTCAATAATGCAATTGAGTATTGCATGATCATAACTACGCGATTATGACTTGATTGGGTAAATGAAACATCCTCAAAACCTATCATAGAAAACATGTGCAACATTTTCAGAAACTGCAGTGTTGCCCAAAACTATGTTTCACGTTACTCATTGATTTGAAACACTTGATTCTTGTTTTTATATCCTAAATAAATGAATTATAAATAATGGAGTTTTTTATTGTATCAAATTTGAAATTAGTAGTACATGTCCTATACTAAGTTGTGAAAAAAGTTTTGGAAATATTAACGGAAAAACATATTTCTTTACATCCGTAAATTTAATTTAAAAGCATGATAATCCTTGAAGTAGTGGATAATAATTATAGTTTCTCCATAAAATAACATAGAATTGTGCAAAATAACATAGAATCTATGGAAAAACCACAATATTAGGACAATGAGGATCGAAATTCATGAATAATATCTAGCAAACACCCCTTCATCCAACATCTGTGCATCTTCTGAGTTGGTCCCAACTTCACTCTGCCCAATGCCTAGACCTGGAAATGTAGGGAAATGTACAATTGCTTTCGTGGCTTCCAGGAACTAGCATTAAAAAAACTTACCCATGTGATCGCACCAGGACCTTTGATATTGTGATTCCGCCAGTAGACTTTGTACACCCACCTCCAATGCCGCAACTCTAGAATCCAAAGAAGGGCTCACATTTTCCTAATAAATTTTGAAGAAAGAGTCTGATGTAATCTTCCTCATTGGTTGCCCGTACATGTCGTGGGAATAGTGGGACACACCGGCTTTTGTGCATAGTTCGGAGATAAGGCTGCAGAAACCGTAGCAACCTGATTTCTCTGCACCCTGTCTCAAAAAGTTCACCATTTGCCTACCTAAATTCCATCGTAGTTTCTTTTTAATGGCGTACAGATGTGTCAGCCTCATACTATGGACCTTAGTGTTCACTGTGACGAGGTCAAGTCTAGATGCTACGAAGTGGTACTGTCCATTCATCTCGGGCGTGGGGTGCTTCTTGGGAATCTTTGTCCAGCCGAGTTTCACAAGAGAATTGATATCGGTCCCCGCCCTAGTTATCGTCCTCAAGATCTCACATCCTGTGGGATCGTCAAACTCCCAACCTGCATCGGTCTTTAAGTGGAATGCAAGAAATTCATCCTCCTCCGAGGGAATAGTTTCCAACCCGTACAAATCGTTTATGGATTCACTAGTCAATTTCACCATTTTCCCACGACATAATGCCTCATCCCACCTTGCACCACATCGCAAATTAGCATAGAACTCACTCACTATGCTGAGGTTGAACATTGGAGGCGCGTCACACAATTTCTCCCACCCAAGTGCCTGGATAGATTCTTCAAAGAGGGGAAACTTTTGATTCCTCTCTCCGGAACATGTGACCTTGTTCTGTAAATTTGTTCAATTAAATTTTCCTGCTCTAAGATGAACCCTTCTCTTGTTGTTGAATGTTAGATTGTATCTCCGGAGAGGAAGGGGATGCATTGTGTGACCTCTTTAGTGGAGTTTTTGGTGCCATATCCTACAGTGTCCACTCAGCCATTTCAACAAACATCTTCCATGCATAAAAAACCCTATAGAATACTAGTTTTGATGAATAGAAACAAACACTTAATGGGAGCCAATAAAACCCAAGATATAGATATATGTAGTTATTACACATCAACGCTATGTTCATGATTGCAAAATCGAACAAACTAGTTATTGGAGAGCTAAGTGAACTAACATTTTCCCAAAACCATTGGGTTCATGATAAATAATCTTTATAGAATGAAGAGAAATATTTGAAAGAGAACTCGCCTTATTCCTTTGTGGAGCTTGGGAGTAAGAACTGATGGGGAAGATAGGTTAGATTTCCTCTCCAAGAATTAGAAATGGAAGACCAAGATTGGGAATGGAAGGCGACTGCCCTGTATGTATTTCCAACTTAAAATTATTAGCACTGGTATAAAGCTCGTAAACTGGTGCCAGAAATCAAATAAGCAACTGTCGAGGCTTATTTGAATTAATGTTTGACCATTTCTTCCAACCCGAGAGCAAACTAATACTGATGCTGGAAACGACAAAACTGGTGCTAATACAACCAAAAAATAACTGCTTTTGGTTGCTTAATGGCAATTTTTTAATTTCCTTTCAAACCCAAGAACCAATTAAAGAAATATATTTTAAGTACACAACACCAGTATAAAGACCGGTGCTGAAAATATTACAACCGGTATCAAGAAAGCAACAAAGCAGCTGCCCATGGTTGCCTTGAATTATTATTCCAGAGTTGTTTCACAACCTGAGAGCAAACTAAATATATTTATTCTAAATACGTAGCACCGGTTCAAAGACCGGTGCTGAAATGTAAAAGATCGGTGCCGATAAATGGAAAAGCAGTTTCATACGAATGTCTTGAATGATTTTTTGAAATACTTTTCCCTACCCGAGAACTAAGTCAAATAATTTATTCTAAGAACACAACAACGGTCTAAATTCCTGTGCTTTGTAAACAAAAACCGGTGCCTTACATGAAACAAAGTACATACTCCGTTTTTCAACACCAAAAAATACCTACCAACATGGCTATTTTCAGCACTGGTTTTGTATTTTTACCAAAACCGGTGCTGAACACACAATAATTATTCTCCTCCCATGTGGGCCCCATTTTCCACGCACCAGTTTTATGCATTCCGGTGCTATAATTTTACATAGGCACCGGTCACCTGCTTCGTACCGGTGCTATAATTTTTCCTCCATTTTTTATGGGGAAAATACATTGTCGCGCACATGGAACCCTATTCCATCATCGGTCCCTTGCACACCCCCCCTTCGTTAGTACCAGTGCAATTTCATATGCATGACACCACGT